>JAODPA010066925.1:0-33750 GCA_025585075.1 Nepenthes mirabilis
TAAACACATAAATCATATCTCAATCTTTGTATGCCTTTGTACGTCTTGAGAAACATTCCTCTGTGTTGGATTTGATTGTGTGAGTACGGTCTGGTCAGCACCGAACGACGTTTCTATTATTGATGTTGCCAAGCGTTCTTGCGTTATACCTGGTGTGAGTATGTGTACTTGTTGGTTTCTTACGGTCAAGGTTGAGGAGAGTGTGTGAAAACATTAAAGTATCTGGTCGAATGGGAGGCTTTGGTACTTTAATGTGGTCTACGCTTATCCGATACTGATTTCCGTGTCCTGGTGGTGTTGAGGTACATTGCCTAGTTCGGCGGGATGCTTATAGCCACGTGACCATCGTAAGAGATGATATCAGGAATATCATTTGGCGAGGGGTATCACGGATGGTATCGGCATGCTACGGGTACAGCCTCTGGGAGGACTGTAGGGGTAGTTGGATACCATAGATAACCTCGTTGCACTTACCCAGCCGTTGGGGGCGTAAATACGCGGCCTTTGGTTCATGGTGGTAGAATAAGATCCAAGGAGATTCTTGTTATCTCGTACAGTTGTGACCTCAATTTGAACTGATAATCAAATTCTTGATATTTCGTACAGTGAGTCAAGAGGAATGCTTATAACCTAGTGACTATCGTAGATGATGATATCTGGGATATCATCGGCGAGGGGTATCGGAGGTGGTATCGGCATGCTACGGGAACAGCCTCTGGGAGGACTGTAGGGGTAGTTGGATACCATGGATAACCTCGTTGCACTTACCCAGCCGTCGGGGGCGTAAATACGCGGCCTTTGGGTCACTATGGTAGAATAAGGTCCAAGGAGATTCATTATGATGTTTCATCGTTGTTGATATCTCGTGAGTTCGGGATTCGGTTGAATCCACGAGTTATATTTTGTAGAATCCATGGATTGGATTTTACGTTATTCACATTTGGTGGAATCTATGTTGTTTATCGATATTGATATTCAGGTCGTTCACGCTGACATTTGGACCAGGGAATCCCCACTATTCGTTGATGTCGGTTTCCAGCAGGGGATTACCGTTGTTTATTGGCACTCTTATTGTTTTTGGATGTGCGGGTCTCGTGGGACCTATTTTGTCTAGAGTCGTATTTACGACGTGTTGTAATTTGCTCGGATATAGTAGATGGTTAGATTTATATTGAGATATTTATAGTTTAATATCCGAGATTGTCATTGTTGTATACCATTTTTTTGATTATTATCACTTGCTGGGGTTTGGCTCACCATTGTATTTTCTTGGCTCCAGATTTAGATGATTGCATAGTGCAGACCGTGGGGATCCTACTTTTACTGCAGGACTTTCAGGTAAAGCGATTTGTGGAGGTTAGACATTATTTATCAGTGGGAGACAAACTCGATGTGTTATTGATAGAAATTGAGTAATTTTCATTTAGGCTGCGATCCGTGATTCTTAACAGTTGTTATTTCAGGATGATTATATAATGTATTGATGAATTTGATAGTAGTTATTATGAAATATTATGAATGATTTTAAATTTTGAGATTTTTGCGTGATTGATCCGAGCTATATTTGATATTTTGGGTTTGGGTCGTCACATAGGTGGTCTAAGACCTTTGGAGCCCCGGAAGAAACCCACAGACTCACCATTTAAATTGATAGAGAACGAAGTTGTGGTAATGCATTACCTGATCCATGTGATCAAGGGGGGAAGTCCATCAATTCGAGAAATGCCATAATAAAATCCCATTGGATTGAGTCATATGCCTTCATCAGATCGATCTTCAACGCACAACGCGGGGCCCCCTTGTTTAAGTGATATTTATGAAGTAATTCCTGGGCCAGAAGGATATTGTCTCCAATGTTCCTACCTGCTACGAAAGCTGTTTGGCTTTTGTCGACTAAGTAGGGAAGCGATGGTTGAAGACGGGACGCAATAATCTTAGAGATGATCTTGTATAGGACATTGCAACAGCCAATGGGACGAAAGTTGGAAACCTTAGTAGGAGATTTGATCTTTGGAATTAAACCAAAGATGGTCGCATTAATCTTCTTTAAGAGCTTCCCATGCTGGAAAAAATCCTGGATAGCTTCAAAAATCGAAGGCCCTACTTCATTCCAGGCTACTTTGAAGAATTTGGCAAAAAAACCATCCGAGCCTAGGGATTTATTATTATCAATTGAGAATAGGGACTGATGAATCTCCTCTGCAGAGATAGGGCTACAGAGGCCAGGACAGAGGTGTTCAGGGACAGCATGGAGGATAAATGGCTGGAGGCTCTCCTTGTGGTCATGAATGTTTGATCTGCCAGAACCCAGGAGATGAGTAAAATGGTTAACAAAAAACTGCTGAACTTCCTCCAAACTGCTAGTAGGCAAGCCATCCTCTTCGATTAAGGAAAGGATCTTGTTTCTGTTACGGTTGCCAGCTATTGATAGAATGAAGTATTTCGTGCACTGATCACCGTCTTTGAGCCATCTAAGTTTTGCTTTCTGCTGAAGAAAATCAAGCTCACGCCTCAGGGCTCTATGGTAAGCAGCTTTATAACATTCTTCTTCATTAACCATGGGCTGAGGGGCAGTAAGGAGGCAGTTCTTCTGGTAGTCCTCGAGGGCCTTTTGCATTCTAGAGACTTCTTCAGAGACATTACCAATGTTACGATTTAATTCTTTTATCCTCCCTGTGATAAGCTGCAATTTTGATACAACTGAAACATGGGGACTCCCTGAACAATACTCTCCCAGCACTATTGAACAATGGGAATAAATTGAGGATGTTGCGCGATGAAGTTATTGAAACGAAAGCAACCAGATTTCGGATGCCTCGAGGTTAGAGGGGTCAGAATGCAGGGTGAGGGGTCCGATAGCCTAGCTGGGGGAAATGAAGCTTTGTAGCTAAGTTCCAAAAGCTAGGGACCATTTACAACAACTCTATCCAGCTTATGGTAAATATGAGAACTAGACTCTCTGCCGTCTTTCCAAGTGAAGAAGGCGCCGTCATAGATCAGGTTCTGCAGATCACAGTTTATGAGACACGTATCAAGGGCCATAGAACTATTACCATGCCAACAACCTCCCAGATTCTCAGATGGCGCTCTAATGGCATTGAAGTCACCCAAAGTAGCCCAAGGCTGACCAGAGACAAGTTGGTGGATGGCACGCAACTTATCACAAAGGATTCTATGATCAATCTCGGAGTTTGAGGCATAAATGAAGGATATGAAAAACGAGTGATTATTCATTTTATTAAGGATTTTGCAGTGGATGAGTTGGTCGGCTTTTATCAACTTATCCCAAAGGATTTTGCAGTGATTATTGTTTTTAAAGGAAGCTCTACCCGATTTTCTACAGAATTTCATAATTATTTAATTGTGGACATTAGTTTGGTATGTTTATTGACGGAGTTCTCCGGTTTTTGGGCTCTCTCTCTGAAAAAAGGGATCCTCACTTTTGGGTCTTCTCTCCAGTTTTTTGGGCTCTCTCTCTGAAAAAAAAATTATGTTCTTGACCATTTGGTGTCCTGCCAACGTATGGACAGCTACTTCCTCCTGCTGGGTTGCTCTTAAGGGCTTGTGCGGAACCTGATCTCCTATCAAGCATGTGTGGATTCTTGCCAATGTGACGGGTCCGGGCGCAGATTCATGGCTAGTTGCTTGCCGGTTTGGTGAGAAGTGTCAGACCAGAGGCTTGTCTAGGAGGGAGTGCTGATATGCTTTGACTGTGTGGTGACCTCCTGTTTTGATGCTTTTACTGGTCTGTATGGTGACCGATCTCCTGCCATTGCATGAATTGCTACGTCCTTCTGATATAGTTTTTGCAGGTATGTGCATTACGATGACTAGATTGGTGACTTGATTGATCTGCTTGATGCAGTTTGCACGTTGATATATATGGATCGGTACTCTTGCTGGCCCTACCGCTTTGCACATACCTGGTGTGTAGTGGATTCTAGATGGATAGTTTTTATCTCAATATACTTTATGTACTTAAAAAAAAAAAAGCTCTTTGTATTGTTTCTCTTTTTTCATGACATGTTCATGTTATTCGGTGTATGCCCCAACATCTCTGTTCTAACCCCAAGTCAGCAAAACACTTGGGACAGAACATTAAATTTGTAATTTTTATTTTTATTTTAATATAATTTCTTACTTACCAAAAAAAAGTTTATTGATGGAGGTTATTAGAGAAAAATAACCCGTTTTGTCACATCCTTTTTTTAGCAATTTTTCATTGTGCACGATGAAATTTGCTAAAAAGTCAAAGGAAATTCTTGGATTCATCTCCTTTTCAACTTTGTGGCCCATTGGTTTGTAAATAATGAGGTTGCTGAAAATATTACCGAGCGGACGACATCACTTGTTTGCACAGTTTTAATTAGTTCACGTTGCGTATAGCCCAAAAGTGATCCGGTGTTCTCCGTTTCGTCTCATTATCTTCCAGATATCCGCCTGGATTATAAGTGATTATATTGTTGTAAACTTAGCCAAATGTCCGAAGGCATTTTGGGGGCAATTTTTTGTTGTGCATGTAGTACTTTGTAGCAATTTCATCTATAGTTCTCAAATTCATGTCCTTTCGAACTGGACGGCCGAGGGATTTGTGAGTAATCTTGTCCTTGAAAATATTAACAAATAGATAACATCACTTGTTTGCGCAATTTTAACTTGTGCACACTGCATACAGCCCAAAAGTGATCTAGTGTTGTCCGGTTCATCTAATTCTCCGCCACATATCCCCTTGGATCATAAGTTATTATATGGTGGAATATTGGGCCAAACGGTACACCTCTTTTTATCAGCGATTTTGCGCCGTGCATAATGCGATTTGCAGAAAAGTCAAAGAAAGTTCTCACATTCGTCTCCTTTCGAGCTGTATAGCCTGACGATTTGTAATTAATCATGTCATTGGAAATATTGCTGAACAGATGACATCACTTGTTTTTGCAATTTTGACTTGTGCATGAAGTACAGCCCAAAAGTGATCTGGTGTTGTTCGATTCATCTCGTTTTCCACCACATATCTTTTTTTTGACAAGTAAGTAAAGTTGTATTAAAAAAGTAAAAATTTATAGAAAAAATTATATTCTAATACCAAGTGTTTTCCAACTTAGATGAAGCACATAGAGGTTAGGGCATCCCCCAAGCTCCGAGAAAAAAATCAGTAAAAAGAAAGACTACCCAGTTACAGTATCTTTGTGGAAACTTGATATACCGTCCATTCTCATTACCTCAGATGGAAACAAACAAAACAGCAATTAAGTACATCAGATTAATCCACCCAAGTCAAGTGAAGTTGAGTTCGAGACCAAACAGTCAAACATAATGAAGCCTGTGGTGTCTTGCGCAGCCAAGCTCCAGGAGATGCTATAGCACAAACCTCGGCCTTATCCATCTCGGTCATCCTTGCAATCTCATTCAGAACTGAATGTAATTGCCTCGGTCAATTTCTCCACTCCAAATGCCCTCGGTGCTTGATAAATCGTACGCGGCCATAGAGGGATTCTCTTTTTAGTAAGTAAAATTGTATTAAAATAAATAAAATTACAAAACCTATGGTTTATTCCCAAGTGTTTTGCCGACTTGGGGTTAGAATATAGACGTTAAGGCATATCTCAAGCACCATAGAGTATATCAGGAAACCAAAGAAAATTTACAAAAGGAAACAAGTGGCGAAACTGTAGACCCAAATTAGCCTTTAGCGGGCTTCCAAACTGCCAAAGGCAGTCAAGAGTAACCAAATGCAGTTAACAGTGACCACGCTCCTCCATTTGCAACCGTTGCCATCCGTGCACCCATTAAGCTCCTTTTTCGGTCAATGTATTGACAAGCCTTTTGCTGGTCAGCCCATTGACTAGGATGTTACATCAAAGGCTACCATGCTCCCGCAACCGTCTGCCTTTGTGCATCTCCGGATTTCTGCCCATCTACCTTCATGGCCATTTGCCGCTTTCAGCCAGTCAACTTAGTTGACCATCATGTTACCTTTCAGTCGGCCGCCACTAGCCAGTTGCTGCTTTGGCCGATCAGTGAGAGGACAAAGTTTTTCCCCAGTAGTATTGCTCCAAACCATACCGGGCATTTGACAACCACCCATCGGCACCAATTCAACAACATGGTCCACTAGATGATTTTTTTCTTTTCTACCGGCAGACCATATGGTCAAATTATTTATTTATTTTTTTTTTTGAGCATACCGGCAAGCTACATATACCGGTAGAAGCCAAAAGAGCGGCATACTCTCCAAACCACCATGAAGCCAGACCGGGTATTAAGACCATACTGGTAAAAAATATTTCTTTTTTTTCTTCAGGATGCATCATCCAAGCAAGAAAACCAGCTCCTACCAGTTACAATATTCCAGCATACAGCAAATGGAGGCAAACGTACCCAACCGGCAAAAATCCCAAACTGGGTAAAATGCACCGGACAAATGGCACCATACCGGCAATGAACCCATACTAACGAAAGACACTAAACTTGGCAAAAAGCACAAAATTGCCTACAAAAAATATATATATTTTTTATGCAGCATCCCACCACTCCAAGCAAGAAAACCAGTCCCTTCCGAATACAACGTACTGTCATACAACAGCTTGAGGGAAGCGTACGAACCTGCTAAAGACACCAAACTGAGCAAATTGCATCGGGCAACTTTCCCCATTTCGGCTATAGACCCAGATTGGCAAAATACACTACATTGGGCGATAAGAACAAAATTGCAAACAATTTTTTTTGGAGCAGACCGGCAGGCTACATCATGCCGATAGAAGGAAAGAGAGCGCCAAACGCTCCAAACCGGCCAAAAATGCCATTCTGGGTATACACACCATACCGGACTTTTTTCTTTCGGGAGGCATCATCCCGACACTCCAAGTAGGAAAAACCAATCCCGGCTGAAATGCTCTCTCTGTGTTATCCAAGAAGGAATGACGCATACCCAACTGGGATGCCTTTTTTTCTTCACACCGGCAAGAAGCGACATTTTGGGAAGAAGCTTCATATTGGGCAAAAGGCACAAGATCGACCAAAACGACCAACCCGGCAAAAGGACGCATACTAGCAAACAGGCCAGCAAAAAAAGCGATCCGTCCAGAATGCCCTTTTTTTCCCAAGATTACACCATACAGGTTATATGCCCCATACTAGCTTAAACAATATACCTACAAATAATCCATCCCAGTAAACTCATCAAACCGGGTATAAAACATAAACCGCCAACACGCCCATACCTGTAAAATGACACCAACCAGCTTTTTTTTCTCCCAAGATTACTCCACATGGGCTATATGCCTCACATCGGCATAAACACTATACCAATAGATAATCCATCCTAGTAAACTCTCAAACTGGGCAGAAAACACAAATCGACCAATGTGCCCATACTGGCAAAATGACACCAATCGGCTTTTTTTATCTAGGGGATAAATTCCAGTGATCCAAAGAGGTTTTGTCCACCCTAATAGATGCATCATGATTGGCCTTCAGTCTACATTGGACCACTTCGTTAATTTAGGTAAACAATTGGGATGTGTCCTGAAAGTGGGAATCTTGAAAGGTTTTGCGGTTACACTCTCCTTCCAGATAAAGTACACCACAGCCGCAAGGGTTAGGCTCATGGATTGAGCTTTGAAGTTACTCCCTTTCCATTTGTTAGCAGCTTATAAAATGTTCTAGTTCCACTCCGAGTAAGGCCAGTAGAGACCAACACGATGGTGAACCTTACTCCAGAAGGTGTCAGAAAACTGGCATTTGAAAAAAAGATGTTCATGGTCTTTAGCCCCGTTGTTACACAAGATGCACAAGATGCATTTACTTACCAAAAAAAAAAAGTTACACAAGATGCACGAATTTGAAATATTAGGGACACATCTGATACGATCTAAGGTACTTAACCTTCTGCAAATGACCAGCCAAAGTGTGAAGGCATGGGTTGGGAAATGAGATGGACCCCAAACAAGGGAAGCCCAAGTCACTTTCTCCTGAGAAGGGTGAAAAATGTAGTAGGCAGAACGGATCATGAATTTCCGATCAGCATTAGCATTCCAATGGACAGAATCCCTACTCCTGGCATTAGGGTGATATTGGACTGTGTTTTCCACTAGGCTAGATACTTCCTTTTTTTTTGGTAAGGAAAATTGTATTAAAATAAATGTAATTACGAAAACTTGTGTGCTAACTCTAAATATTTTGCCAACTTATAGTAAGAACACAGATGTAAGGGAATTCCCTGAGTAGCATGGAACATGTTATGAAGCCAAAGTAACTTGACAAAAGGACACAAGCTATCAGTCATCCTAATAAGCCAATCGCCTCAAATTAACAGGCTAGATACTTCCATATCAAATTGGTTAGGCCATTTCAATTGATCACTTCGGATAATTTCCTTGACCTTAGTATCCCGAGGCAATCCAGTGACCATCATGGTTCTATCTGAAACTCTATAATACAACGGGCCTAAAGGATGCCAGTTATCAAGCCAAAGAGAGGTATCAGATCCATCCCAATAGAGTAGATTGTATGAAGACGCATCATAGGACGCAACTTCATGATCTTCTTCTAACTCCAAGGCACCGAATTTGGGACTTTTAACATCCAAAAATAGCGATCCTTAATTCTATTAGCATGAATCCATAAAGACCAGACCGAGTCAGTATCCTTAGTAACAATATGCCAAAATAACATGCAAATCTTTTTTTTAGTAAGTAAATTATATTAAAATAAACAAATGTAGAGGAACCTATGTACTGTCTCCAAGTGATTTGCCAACTTGGAGGTAGAATATAGACGCTAAGACACCTCCCGAACAACACTTACATGCAACATAAGTAAACAAACCAAGTTTCGCATACGGTGATGCACCCAAAAAAAAAACAAAACAAATGTGAAAGAAGACAAGGACTTCCACTAGAAAAACACCTATACTAACATGTGCGAAGGCTTGGCCATACCCTGAGCAACATGCCGTTCAACACAACACTATTTTACAAACAATTCAAGATTGACTTTTTTTTTTTTGCAAGTAACATATCAAAAAACAACCACCGGGATATCCAAACTAACCATTAGCTATGCCAGGCATACCGGCAAATGTACACCAAACCGAACATTTATATACCGGTAAATAATCCATTTCGGCAATTTGCAGCAATTCCAGACCTAAAAATCCAGTGCTTTCCAATCCAGCCCAACTATTTCCAAGCCTTTGGCAGAATTTTCAGAACAACCAGGAAATTGTGACAAATGGTGATCAGCTCCTATTCGGAAGAAAGCAAGAGAGCAACAGGTGCTTCAAGTCGGTAGAACACCATACAAGGCGTAGTCACAAAACCAGCCTCCTTTTCCAAAGCATATCAGGAGATCGAGACAAGTCAGCATCTGAATGTCCTGAACCAACCCCTTCCGAGAATTCCAATAGTGCCATTCGTGCCAACGTGAAGACATACCGGCCAAATTGACCAACCAGCAATAGGGTGCATACCGGCAGATTCTATTGGAATTTTTTTCTCACTCAGACGGTAAGATGTGACAAATCAGGAAAAGCATCACATTGGGCAAAAGGAACCAAACCGGCTAAATTGACCAAACCATCAACCAATCAGGGAGATCCATATTGTCCAACAATCCATAGCCATTCCGGGAGTCCAATCCAGTCATTTCTACCTATTATCCATCCCTGCCGTCCAAATCTGCAAATAGAAGACCAGTCCGTCTTAATCTGCTAGACCATTCTGAGAAACCATTCAATTTTTCTTTGCCAGTTGGGAAAACCATTCCGCATGAAAATTGATATTGGATTTCCATCCCATCCCTAATGCTAAATCTGCCATCCACACCAAGATCTTCATTCCATCCAATTCTACCAAACTGGCCATCCATTCCAGGACATCCAAAAACCTCAACTATGCACCCAGACAGCAAGAAATATACCAAACCGGGCAACAACACAGGACCCTCTAAAAAATTTCATACTGGAAAAAGGATGCAAACCGGTATCCAGGCAAGAAGAAACTAAAACTATAGAAATGCTTTTTTTTTGCAAGAAAAAGCAAAATGATAGGAATGCCCCTTTTTTTTTCAAACAATGGCAAAAGGTGCCTACAGCATACCGTTCGGAGTGCTTTTTTTTTATTTTATAAATACAAAACAGATGACCAAAGGTTTGCAAATTGGTAAACGCATACTGGCAAACATGAAAAAGAAAGGCATATCGTCTGGAATGCTTACCATTTTTTTAATTAAAAAATAGATGACCAACGCATGCAAATTGGTAAAAAGATGCATACTGGAAAGGCATGAAAACAAATCTGTGCTTTAGTTTGTGCCAGAAGATTTTTGATGCCTAGACCACATTCACTCTTTGGATAGCAAACCTCTTTCCATGTAACCTTGGTAGTCGACTTCCCATTGATAGCACCATGCCATAGGAACTTTCTATTGTAGCTTTCAATCACCTTGAGAACAGATTTTGGCAATATGGAGGCCCAATACAAGTAGATGGACAAAAGAATAGAGGAAATAAGTTGGAGTCTCCCTTCGAAAGATAGTCATCTATTCTTCCACGATGAGATGCACTTAATTACCTTATCTATGAGGGGCTTGCAGTGTCAAACCGCAAGCCTAGTGGTGACGAGTGGGACTCCTAAGCATCTCATAGGTATTTTGCCTTCTTTGAAATCCTTGATGCCTTTGATTTCATGGTCCAAATTAGAGTCGCTAGTGCAAATGAATATCTCACTTTTACCTTTGTTAGCCGACAACCTGGAGATCATCATAAATTCCACGAGGCATAATCAGAACAGAATTTGCGTCAACATTGGATAAAAGGAGCAAGTCATCCGTAAAGGCAAGCATAACAGTCTGGGTACCTTCGTACTTCCAATGGAACTAAAACATCTCATTGCGGTGGGCTGTCACCTCTTTTTTTTTTTTTTTTTGGTAAGTAATGGGTTGTCACCTCAATAATGCCATTAAGCACTTCTATAACGAGGATGGATAAGTAAGGTGATAGAGGGTCTCCCTGTCTAGGACCCTTGCATTCTTTGAAAAAACCTACCAATTCAACATTTATATTGAGAGAGAATGGGGTAGTTGTGATGCATTGATGAATCCAGGTAACCATCTAATGAGGAAATCCCATTAACTCCAGAGTAGTAATAATAAAATCCCAGTGAATAGAGTCGTAAACTTTCATGAGATCAATCTTCATCGAGCATCTGGGAGTTCCTTTACCAAAGTGATATTCATGAAGGAGCTCCTGGGCAAGAAAAACATTATCACTTATCTACCTTCCTGCAACAAAGGCAGTTTGGCATTTATCCACCAGGTGTGGTAACATGGTTTTGAGAAGATTTGCAATGATCTTCGAAATAGCGACCGGGAGTGCAGTTGAGAAGGATGGAGATTAAGAGCCAGCACCGGAGGTGAATCTACGGATGCGGTGGAAGTATGGTCCTTGCTGCTGTTCGAGGCCCACTTGTGTGCAGCCATGTACTGCCTGGGAGATGCTTGTCAAAAGCCCTGTTTGGTATACCCGAAGCTTGTTCTTGTCTTGGGTGCTGCAGAATAGGGTGCTCGAGCCTAACCTGATATGTGCTGCTCCTCTTCTCGTTGTGGCAGTGTGTTGCTGCTGATACATTACTGTTGCCTCATGTGCTGAACGAGCACCTGATGATTCGGCTGGTTGTGGTGGGTGATGGTTCAGCAGTATAGGTTTTTGCTCCAGTGCTGTTGCAGTTTGGGAAGTATCCTTTTTCTTCTGAACAGAAGCTGCCCCTTCGATCTGAAGTTTGCTGATACATACTGCTGTTCAAGTAGCAGCCCTTTGCATGGGTGTGAAGTTGCTGTCGGTTGGTCTGTTGGGTGATGGGGCTCCGATGCAGTTGCCCAATGCTTTTCTGAAAATATGGATAGAAGGGTCCCTTCTATCATTCTAAGTATAGAATATACCGTCATGACTTATGTCCTCTAAATCACAATCCTTGAGGTAGTTATCCAAATCCATAGAACTCCTAGCATGCCATGACCCCTAGGCCCTCCGAGTGTGGTCTGATAACATTGAAGTCTCCGAGCACGGCCCAGGGAAGGTCTTGAAAAAGCGTGCTATTCTTCCGAAGGCTATCCCAAAGAGTACATTGTTGTACCTCCAAGTTGCCACCATAGACAAAGGATAGAAGGTATATTTTATTATCCCCTTTAACAAAAACTTTAGTATGGATAATGCCAAAGAGGGATTCATGCACCACAAAGCAGTACATCGGCCTTTAGCAAGCATCTCGGCCATATGCAATAATCTTGGTCAAACCTTCACTTTGGCACACTTCAAGCGTCCTCGCCATAGTAGTATGTCTGCGTCCAAATTAAGCAGTTCGATAGCCATTTAATGGTATACTTTTTTTTGGTAAGTAATTAATTGTATTAAAATAAATTTTTTTTGGTAATTCAGGAAAATTGTATTAAAATTAAAAAATTTATAGAAAAATCTATATTCTAATTCCAAGTGTTTTGTCAACTTAGAAGTAGAATATAGAGGTCAGGGCATCACCCGAGCACCGTGCAATTGCAGTAAAAATGATGTACATCAGGCTAATCAACCCAAGCCTAGAAACTCAGTAATTTTCAATAAGAATGAGAAAGTACACAACCCTATGCATCTCGGGCATTTGCATCATGATCATTTGCATCTCAGACAGTTGCCGTAAACAAAGCCTTTTTCATCTCAGTCGGTTGCATCTCGGCATTTAGCAAATCCCTTGGTGAAAAGCAAATATCTCAGATATTTTCATCTTGGCTCTTTGGAGAGAACAAGGCCCTTTTTATCTCGATCATTTGCATCATGACTTCTCGGCCAAAAGTAGCTATCTCGGTTATTTGCACCCCAGCTTTTTGCACCAGCATTTTGCAGACTTGGGGCCAAACATGTATCTATGGTCAATGACGCCTTGACCTGAAATCTCGACTTGGCAGTTCATGGACTATGGCTAAGGAGGCTGACCTTATTCAGTAAAAAGCTAAGATAAAGTGGCTCAAAGAGGAAGACCAGTGCACCAAATTTTTCTTTAAGACTGTTAACGGAAACAATAATAGGAACAAGATTATCTCCCTCTGTTAATGAAAACAATAACAGGAACAGGATTATCTCCCTCCTCGACTAGTCTGGTAACCCCACTGTTGGGGTTGAGGGTGTTCACAAATTTGTAGTTAATCATTTCAGGAGGGCTCTCGGCACTGGTTGATCCCATGGATTGGCGGACGCCACTCGCCTCTGCCCTTTCATCCTCCATACTGTTCCGAAATTCCTAACTGTCCCCCTTACTGGCCCGGTTAGTGAGAAGCAAATCCAAGAGGTGATCTTCTCCATTGGTGACTACAGAGCCCCCGGCCCTAATGGTTTCTCCTCGAAGTTCTTTAAGGATTCCTGGGAGATCGTTGGTCAGTTTGTCTGTGAAGCTATTCATGATTTCTTCAAACACGAAAAGCTCCTCAAATAACTGAACACTACTATTATTAGCCTTATTCCAAAGGTGCAATCCCCTCGCATGGTTTCTGACTATCAGCTCATATCCTGCTGTAATGTCATCTATAAAGCGATTTCGAAGATCATTGTAAACCGGATTAAGATGACATTACCCTATCTTGTCGACAAATGCCAAACGACTTTTGTTGCTGGGCAGCAAATTAGTGACAATATCCTTTTGGCCCAGGAGCTTCTTCATAAATACCACGTTGGTCACGATCTCCCCAGATGTACTATAAAGATTGACCTTATGAAAGCATACGACTCCGTCCACTGGGACTTCATCATCAATATGTTGACACTGATAAAATTTCCTCCTCAAATGGTCAAATGGATCAGTCAGTGTATTACCACTCCTTTCTCCATCAATATTAATGGGGAAGCGGTCGGCTTCTTCAAGGGAGGCAAAGGCTTTTGTCAAGGTGATCCCATATCTCCATACTTATTTGTACTTGTTATGGAGGTTCTGAATGGTATTATTGAAGTGAAGGCAAGGCGTGATGAAAATTTTAAATTTCATTGAAAATGTGATGAGACTCAAACTGTTATGCTTGCCTTTACAGATGACCTTCTTCTCTTCTCCCGTGCCGAAGTCAATTCTATCTGGATCCTTAAGGAATGCCTTGAAGAGTTCCGATTGATATCTGGCCTCTCTACAAACATAAATAAGAGTGAAGTGTTCATCTGCTCAAAAGACAATTCCCTCCACAAGGAAATTGCTGGTATCATGGGATTCAGAGCGAGCAAACTCTCCATTAGATACTTGGGAGTCCCACTGATCACCACCAGACTCTCAATACTGGACTGCAAATCTCTCACCGATAGAATTACCCGTCGGATCGCACCCTGGAAGAATAGGTGGCTTTCTTTCGGTGGGCGTCTGCAACTTGTCTCCTTTATCCATTCGTCCATCCACCTCTACTGCGCCTCAATCTTCATTCTATCCCAGTCTGTTCTCAAAGCAATCGAATGCCACATACGGCGCCTTCTTTGGAATGGATCTACTGAAGGAAAGGTAAATGCTAAGGTAGCGTGAAATGACATATGCTACCCGAAGAGCGACGGTGGGTTGGGTCTTAAAAACATGCAGGCTCAGAATAAGCTCTTATTAGTAAGCTGTTATGGCAAATCATCTCTAAAGATTCTGAGTCGGCCTGGTCTTCCTGGATCCACAAAAACAGAATCAAGGACCGATGTATTTGGACGTTAAAAGTCTCAGATTCAGCCCCCTAGAGCTGGAGGAAAATTATGATGCTTCGCCCCTTTATGCGCATTCACTCTACTAAGTCCATTGGTGATTGTTTTGATACTTTCCTCTAACATGATAACTGGCACCCTCTGGGCCCACTTAGTGAAGTAAGTACTGACCGCACCAGCTTGGTCTCCGGCCTGCCCTGGGATGCAAAGGTCACCAACATCATTAGGGATGACCATTGGTCTTGGCTTAATCCTTATGATTTGGAAGTTTCTCGACTTGCGGAGAATATGCCTCTCCATCTTCCTAACACCAATAAAAAAGATTCTGTGCGATGGGACGGAAACGCAGATGGTAAATTTTTGACTCGGTCCACCTATTTTCTTATCCATCCACCCAAACCGAAATTGAGCTGGGCCACTTTAGAGTGGGGCCCTTCCAATATCCCTGCACATGCCTTTACTCTTTGGCTGGCCATTAGACGAAGACTCAGTACCCTCGACCACCTTCATGGTGTTCCCAACCTATCCTCTAAGTGCACTCTCTGCAACACGGGAAACGAGGATCATGAGCATCTGTTCTTCTCTTGCCCCTTTTCAAAATCCTTATGGAATAAGATTCAAAGACGAGCGGGACTTCATTGGCCTTACCCAGAGTGGTCCCATAACATCTGTTGGGCTGCTCAAAAATAGAATGGGAGAAGTTTTCTGGCCCTTTCAAAACGTCTCTCTCTTGCGGCCATGGTCTACTTCATTTGGAAGGAACGTAACAACCGTATTTTTTAAAAATTCCCGCACAAGACATCTCCCATACCTTTTCTTTGATAATTAATGTCGTTCGGAACAAATTAAAAACCTCTATGGAAGCTGACAGATGTGTATCTCGGTCGAACCTGATTCGATGGAACCTATAAAAAAACCTCAATTTATTTCATTATGGTGCTCGGTTTTTTTGCTAACAAAAAAAAATCTATTTTATTCAGTTTGGTGCTTGGTCTCCCTCTTAGCTGCTAACCTGTGGGGCTTGTACCAAATCTTTTTGCTAACCTCTTTCGTTGCTTTTAGATGCTTAGCCTGTCTGCATCTGTATCGAGGTATGGAAACATGCCTGTTGGTTGTTTGGGTTGGTGGGCTCTCGTTTTTTTTTTGAAAAATTTCCGATTATGGAAGAAAAAAGAAAAACAAGATAATGGAAGAACATAGGAAATTAAAATTAGTGGCTTTTACTATCTTGACTCTACAGGCCAGCCCAGGGTTGGTTGTTTGGGACTTCCTTTCTGGCATTCTCATACACACACATTCGCGCCCCCCTCCACCCCCCCAAAAAAAAAACTAATGGATTGAAACCATCCTGGCTACTTTGGTCCGCTATTTTGATGGCCATCCTTCAGATTAGTTGTCGGGTGGCGTTGCATATAGGTTCACTGATGCTGTATTGTTGAATCTGGATGCTTTAGCCAGGCTGATTCCTGATTGAGTAATGGCACAAAGGATGCTCCCTCCCAGCTAGGTATTGCTTCTACACCTTGATGGAGGTTCCAAGTTAATGGATACTGATGCTGGTATCCTTTTATGAGGCGAGCAAAGTTAAAGTCCTTGGACTGATACTGATCCTGTCCTATCCTCATCGATGATGTCTTTCCTTGCATGGTGTTGGTTGATAAAATGATTGCTCAGTTGCCTAACGGTGCTAGGGGACCATCATCCTGTGGAGAGTATATCCATCCTGCCTTTCTCTTATGTCATAGGACCTAACAGGATGTTCCTTCTGGCCTGCTGGGGAACTTGCGGTTTAGAAGGGTGCGTCTCCTACTGCCAATTTGTTTTTCGCAGGCAGCTGCTGGTTGTTGCTGATTGAGGCATCGCTGTTGCTGATGCAGCAGCTTCTTTGGTGGAATGCAACAGCTACTGATGTTTTTCTATTGACTCGTGGTTGAATTTGCACCTGATGGCTTAGCTAGTAGTGGTGTTGTAGGGTCTACTCTAGTGCTGCTGACGTCTGGCACTCTGGCCTGAAGTATGCTGATACATACTGCTGCTCCAGTAGTAGTCCTTTGCAGGGCTGTGAAGCTGCTATCGGATGTAGATGCTGGGTAATGGGGCTCTGACCCAGTTGCCTTTTGTTTGGCTGAGATCAATTAGTAATGTTGGGCTGAGATGTCTTCAATGTGCTGAGGTCCTGGGCTAATGATCCTACCCCTGACAGAAAATCCACATTACTCAGAGTTGCAATATGAGCCATTGGGCTGGGCTCATTTGTATACATCGAGGATTTTTTTGATGCCTTGGTTCGAAAATGAAGTAGAGGGCTGCTCAATATGGAGAGATATTGCTGTGGAGCTGAAGCATTTTGATGTTGACAGAAAGAAAACTACCTACATGCTATATTTGGCTGCAACCCCAAATCAGCTTGATGTTATTGTTGAAGCTGATTCTTATGATGGCCGGTGTGATAGTGGATTTTTGAGTTTTTTTGTCCTCTGGTCTATAAAATTCGGTGGAGATGTACTTGGAAGGTGAATTGCCTGTTTGAAGTCCTGATGTTGAGGATCAGTGCGTGTTTTTTTGTGATGTAGTATGCTCCAGCTGTATTTTATTATCCTGGCTGAAGCTTCTTTTAGGTAGCTTTAAGCTAGTATTCTGTTGGGTAAAATGTATGCTGAGGTGTTGGGCTGCTATCCGGGAATGGCTACTGGCTGCTTCTGAGGGTTAAGAGCTCCGGAGGCTGCTGTCATTAAGTTGCTGAAACATAACATACAATTGTTGCTCCCCTCCATTATTCCTTATTTCTATTTACTTGGCTACTGGCCACTTTTGCCGTGAGTGAGGATGTGATGCTCATGTATGCCTGCTACGGCTAGCTGCTACTGGAAGTGGAGTGCTATGATGGCATGCAGCTGCCGTCTAGGTTTACTGATGAGGGGCTCATGTGCCCGTTCCTGAAGCCTATGCTCTTCTTCCGGAGCTGATGTTTGGGGAGTGACCGGGTGCATGATGCTGATGCCACTTTCTTTGTTAAATAGTGATTTGTTGATGTGAGTATGGGTTGGTTATTTCCAATCTACTTTGCTCTGCTGATGAAGTTGTTAGTGATGCAGGAGGGGACACAGATTTCATGCACCTGCTATGCCAGATGTTGTTGATTTTTGCTGCCATAACTTGCATCAGCTGGTGCTGGCGTGGTGTTACGATGTTATGGAGCAATGTTGGTGTTGACAAATTTGGGGTTTTCACAGAAAAACTATACTCTTCTTTACTGAATGGTGGTTTGTTGGACATGGGGCCGCTGCCAACTAGATGTGGCCACTACCAGCTCATTGGACATGGGGAGTCCAATTGCAACTCTAAGAAGTCGGTTTCTTCTGCTGGTAAGGCTCTTAAGAAACGAGCTGTGCATTTGAACCGTTCTCTTCATATTGGTTCTTCGGTGGGCTTACAGAAGGTAGTTGTTGATTCTGAATGCTTTGCCAACCCCTTTGCCCCCCTTCTTGTTGATTGTGATGTTGAATTGGTTGAGGACCTGGAAGTTCAGTGCCCTCAAGTTGCTGAGCAGCTGGTTGTGGATGGTTTGGAGAAGACTCCTGCCTCTTGCTCCTCTATTATTGCAGATTCCTTTGGGCTGGATGCTATCAGAATGGTCATTGATAATGAGCAACCCAATGCAGCACCTAGTGATCAGGTGGTTCAGCTCCACATTGTGGCCGATGAGCCTCTGAACTCCATTCCATCACTCGCTGATTGTACAAGCCATGCTCCTGATTTGGATGTGAATTACCAGCCCAATTCTATTGGATGTCAGGTTATTCAAAACCCATTAAGGTTTGGGACTCATGCATCCACCGTTTGTCCACCTGATAACATCAATGTGGCTGTAACTGTGAACCAAAACTTCTATGGGCATGATCCTGGCTCTGGTCAAGGGATGCCCAATGACAGTGGCTTTCTGGAAGACCAAGCCCAGTCAGAGGCTGATGTGTATTTGTGCGGTGATCAATGCATTGAATGGCACCAGGTTTCATATGTTGAGGCATTAAGGCATGGAATTCCAGCAGATGGTATTGGATCCCTTGGCACAGGTGCTGCCCCTATACCCCAAAATCCTATAACAGATGCGGACCGGTTGGAGGCTCTTGGAATTTCCAATTGTCTTGAAGAGGGAGTAGGTTCAGCTAAAAGCTCCTCCGTCCACAATGCCCTTTCCTTCCCCCAAGGAGGGGTTCCAAGACAGTGCACCAACTCTAAGCAGCTGCGTAGGAACCTTGCTGATTTGAGATAGAAGGATGCTGCTTCTAGAGCTCATGTCGATGACGGCGCTGTCCCTTCTCTTGCCAGTGGCCGGGACACATACGGTGAAGGTTTTAAGCTAAAATCTATCCTCAAAAAACCAAAACAGCCTAAGCAGAAGCGGTCCCGTGCTTCTAATCATCATCTCTAGCTCAGTTTATTGATTGCCCATGCTGTCTCGCCCCAGCTTTTTGCAGGACCTAAGATGTACTGCCTTCTGCTACAGTGTAGACCGAGGTCTTCATCATCCTTCAACCGAGATACTTCTTTTGCCGAGATGCTGGTGGAGCTGAGGTTTCTATGCTGTGTCAACAGTAAAGAACCATGGTACCTATAGGGTATGGTATGCCCAGTTAGGATGGCCAATTTGATTGACTTACTTGGAAAATCGGCTTCCTCTCTCACAATCTCCCGATTTGAAAGTCTGGAATTAGGATAGCCTGCTGCCGGGTGAGGTTGACGTGGACAATCTGGTTCTAATGGACACGCCAGTTCCTTCTTTAACTAATTCCCGGTTTGCTTTGTTAGCTTTGTGGTAAGCGTTGTGGTATGCCCTGTTTGGCTACAGGGTGAGGCTGACGTGGACAATTTAGTTTGTTGGACTCACAGTTTTCTTCTCTCACACGTTCCCGGTTTGGGCAACTCGGACGTTGGGGAGCATGTTTGCTGCTGTGCAATGCGTAAGGTAGGAGTTGTTAATGTTATGGTATCTAGAGACTCTGTAGGAGATATTACTTTGGTGTTATATGATCTATGATGTTCCAATGTATTTTTTTGTTGGGTTTTATATTTTCATGACCTGGGTCATGATCTCAACTCATGACTTGTTCATGAGGCTTAGGGTTTCCCCCATTAGCTTTGTTCTAATTTCAAGTCGGAAAAACACTTGGAGTTAGTACAAAGTTGTATATCTTTCTTTGAAATTTAATGCATTTTACTTACTTACAAAAAAAAAAGTTTGTTGGTGTGAGTGTGTGTTGGGTTTCCTTCTGAGGTGCTACTGCTGATCGGTGCTGAGACTGGCAACAATGCTGCCTAAGGATTTACTGATGCCTTGCTGGTTGCTGGCCATGTGGTGTTGCACTTGGGCCAGAGGTCCTTTTTAGCTGAGGTGGTGTTGTGTCCGAAATGAGTAGCAAAAGACTGAGATGGTGTTGTCTCCTTACCGACTTAACAAAGCCGAGGTGCTGAAGGCTGTCCGAGGTGCTGAAGAACTTAGTAGGTTGTCCAGCCGATGGAGTCATCAAAGCTCACTATGTTGGGGTTACACCAAGCTTGGTGGATATTGCTTGCTTCTTTAGATGGAAATCACTTTCCGTTGTGTTTTGTTTTGATTTCATGATTTGTATCATGGTACTTGGGGAATGGCCCAGTATCTATGTTCTAACTCCATGTTGGTATAATACTGGGGGTTAGAACATAGTATTTTTGTAAACTTTCATTTGTTCAATTCAATTTACTTACTTACCAAAAAAAAAAAAAAAGAGAAGCCGTTCTAGGTAACATAGAAAACTGTCTAGACAGAGGCTAGATTGCAAAAATGAACTTACCAAAAAAAAAAGATTGCAAAAATGCAACTTCTTTCAACAAGGAGGCAACATGGTGGAACAACAAAAAGCTACTGATCATGGTACAGTTTTATATGCAGATATTTTGAAGTGAGGGATAAATCCAAATGTAGCTGATAAGCCAGACACCTGTGAAGCCCACATGTGCAATGGACTTAATACAGATGCGGATAAATTGGGTGCTCAAGAAGGATCATCTAGTCATGGAGAGGCAGTAGGCTCTCCTGCATTAGGCACTACTCCCAGTAGGCTCGAGGTTTTTATAGCAACAGAGCAACTCGGTACGCCAGTTCAGAATCACCAATCCCTGATTGGTTCTTCATACCATGTTATGGCAGATGATCATCATGGAGGAGACCAAAGATCTTGTACTAGTCTTGGCAAGCTGAAGAGGAATACTGAAGAGTTAAGAAAGAAGCTAGATTCTTCTAGAGCAAGATTCATTGAGCACTCTTCTAATCCTGGGTCAAGGCAGTCCTATTTCGAAGGCTCCAGATTCGTGCGGTATCAATCTGAGTTGCCAAGGGTCCCGGTCATTAGTGATAGAATAATTCAGGACGATATCCTGCTTCGGCTCTTATAACAGAGGAAAATTTTGTTAATATTGTGGGGGTAACAAGCAGCAAGGGATTTAGAACAGAAATTCCTCCGCCCCTTCATGCTGACGGCATGTCCCCTTCTACTGAAGGCATAGGGCCTAAATCTATTCTCAAAAAACCAAAAAGGCCTAAAAACGAACGTTCCCCTTCTTCTATTCCTCATATTTAGCATTGCATGTTGGTATGTCCAAGGACTATTACTTACCAAAAAAAAAATGTCCAAGGACTAAACACTAGGCTATACCCTCTTGTGTTTGTCTTTTTGTTTTTATGATTTGTTTCACGGAGCTCGGGAGATACCCTAATTTCTATGTTCTAACTTCAAGTAGGCATAACACTTGGAGATAGAATATAATTTGTTATAATTTCTTTTATTTTTAATACAATTTACTTACCGAAAAACAATTATTAGTGGCAACCAAGTTTTTAATACCCAGGCCCCCTTCGTCTTTAGCTGTGCAAACATCCTCCCACGCGACTTTAGTTGTCAGTTTGCATCTAGTCTTTTTCTTTTGCTGGAATGTTCACTGCACTGCACTGCTGATCGGGTGTTACAAATGCTCAAAGACCAGTTTTGAAGGCCGGTTGTCGAAGGTGCTGGCACTTGTGTCTGCTAGTTTTCAGCTGGAGGCCTGATGATGCTGCCTGGGAGCAGCAAAAGTCTGCTACTGTTATGGGGATGCCAGTCATCTCCTTTGCAGAGTTGTGTGCTCTGAGTTGATGTAAGCATTTTTTCCCTGTTTGCTAAGGTGAATGACCCTGTTGCTGAAGTGTAAAGCTGCTGGCAGGAAGAGACGCTCCTCCATCTCTCTAGAAATTTGAATCAGTGTTACGCCCGTCTTCCCCTTTCGTTCCTCTTCGTCGGCGCCTCATGGCGCTGGAACCCCTCACCCTGGCTCCCTGTTTCTCTCCTTCTACAGACTCTGAATACCCGCTCCTCGCCGCTTCCATTTCAAAAAAGCACGGTTCTTCCTCTATCTCCAAAAAATCAAACCCTTCTGATGGCTGTTTACCCTTGTCGTCTCTCTATCGTAGGGAACGGGGCACCCCGCGCTCTCTGTCCCCCTTCTTCACCATCAAATATTGCCGTGGGTCTTGATTTTGGTGCTAAGAATTCCAATTTATTGCCCTGCCCCCTAGAGTTTGATGTGGCTCTCCCCCCTATTGAGGCCCCCTCCTCCTCTGGTGTTCCCTCTTCTACTCTGTCTTCTCTGGAGCTTCCAAACCCGTTTGCAAAGGAATGTCGTCCGGAGAAGATGGCTGAGCTCAAACCTTCGTGGGCGTCTATTGTCCGAAAGGATATCGCTAGTGAAGGTAATCATCTTCAATACTTCCCCCTTCCTTCCCAAAATGGCAATATTATTGAACTGGCTCCTCCTAATGAGGTTATCTAGCAAGGCAAGGATGTGTGGAGCTCTACTCTTGTAGGCTACTTCTATGATTCGCCATTAAATTTTTATGTAGTAAACCACATAGCCCGTAGGATATGGGTCAGGTTTGGGATTTCCCACGTTGCGGAACTAAATAATGGTTTTTTTCTCTTTCGCTTCTCTGATGACACCCAGATGCTGGAATGTTTGAACCAGGGGCCATGGGCCTTTGCAGGTCGTACCATTTTCTTGAAAAAGTGGTCTCCTGATATGGAACTATCCAAGGAAGACCACAAAATCTTTCCCATTTGGTTACACCTTAAGGATGTTCCGGTATAGTTCTGGACTCCCCTGGGCCTTAGTTGGATAGCTAGTGCTATCAGGAAGCCCCTCCAATTGGATGCTGCTACAACTAAGATGGAATGAATGAGATTAACTTGCATTTGTGTTGAAATTTCAGCCTCCTCTCCGCTGCCAGAATGAATCAGAATCCATACTGGTGAAGTTTCTGCGGTACTGCATGGTGTCGATGTGGCTGTGGAATACCCTTGGAAGCCCCTCCGATGTGATATTTGCAAAACCACAAGTCACACTAGGGATCATTGCAAGGTGAACCTTAAGTATAAACCCACCAGATGCTTAATTCCCACCCCTATAGGAGCCCGAACCAAAGAGGTTAAAGGAATCAGGAGCAAGCCTGGTTTAGAGTTGGCGCTAGCTAAACCAGTTGCTCCTGTGCCCTCCCCCAACTCCTTTGCAGCTCTCCAAAGTGCAAAGGATATTATCCACCCTGAGCCATGTTTGGGCGAGGGTGTTGATGACTGTCACCAAGATCTTATTGGGTCCTCTTTTGGCAGCATAGCTGCACTTGTGCATCCCAAAGATGCTACCCAAGACATCTCTGTTAGGGGCAAGGATAGTCGGATTGATCCTTCCATGGACGATGGACTCCCTGACCACGTTGGAAGCAGAGTAGAATATCATGAGTTTTCTGCAGAACCTCTTAATTCAGATAGTCTCCTGCAGAAGGATGTTCGAAAGGCACACTCCCCGATCAGGGGTTATGGCTCTTGGACTTCTCAAGAGAATGGGGAGTCGATCGATTCTGCCCCAAGTATTATATCAAAAGATCTTACGGGTACTTGCGAGTTGCCAAATTAGGTAGTTGCTATTTCATCCAGCTCGCCGGTATATCCTCCTTCCGCCCAGGAAGTTCAGGCCGTAGGAGTTTTCCAGTCTAAATCTATTTTGAAAAAGCCAAAGGGGCCTAGAAAGAAAAAAAACCCTTCTCCCAAGCCCCATGGTTAACGTTTCCTGCTGGAATGTCTGAGGACTTAATGGGGAGTTTAAGACCCATGAAGTCAAACACTTCATTCTTTCCTCCTGCAGCAATATTGTTGGTCTCTTGGAGACTCGTGTTAAAGAAAATAAGGCTTCTCTTATTGCTAAAAAATTGATGCCATCTTGGAAATGGGAGATAAATTACTCCTCTACTTCTTCTGGTCGTATCTGGATTGGGTGGGATGAGAATAGTGTTGATCTGAGCATTTGGTCAAAAGCTGACCAACTCATCCACTGCAAAATCCTAAATAAAATAAACAACTAATCTTTTTTCATATCCTTTATTTATGCCTCAAACTCCGAGATCGAACTTAGAATTCTCTGGGATGAGTTGCATGCTATCCACCAACTTGTCTCTAATCAGCCATGGGCAGCTTTGGGTGATTTCAGTGCCATTAGAGCGCCATCTAAAAATATGGGTGGAAATTGGCAAGGTAACAGTTCTATGGCCTTAGATAAATGTCTCATAGACTGTAATCTGCAGGACTTGAACTATGATGGGGCTTTCTTCACTTGAAATGGCGGAAGCGAATCCGGTTCTCGTGTATACCGTAAGCTGGATAGAGTGGTAGTTAATGGTCCCTAGCTTATGGAGCTTAACTACAAAGTCTCTTTTCCCCCGGCCAGACTATCTGATCACTCACCCTACATTTTGTCCCCATTAACCATGAGACATCCAAAAACTGGTTGTTTTCGATTTAGTAACTTCATCACTCAACATCCTGATTTTATTTCTATTGTTCAACAGAGTTAGCAGTGTAGTGTTCAGGGAGTCCCCATGTTCCAGAATGTGTCTAAATTGCGACTGATAAAGGGGAGGATAAAGGACTTAAATCGTAGCATTGGAGACATCTCTAAAGAAGTCTCCAGAATGCAAAAGACCCTTGAGGATTATCAGAAGGCTAGTCTCCTTTATGCACTTCAGCCCATCGTTAACGAAGAAGAGAATTATAAAGCTGCTTATCGAAGAGCCCTGAGGTAGGAACTTGATTTTCTTCAGCAAAAAGCAAAAATTAGATGGCTCCAAGAAGGTGATCAGTGCACGAAATATTTTTTTCGCTCTATTGCTAGAAATCGTAATAGAAATAAGATCCTTTCCTTAATCAAAGAGGATGGCTCGCCTACAAACAGCTTGGATGAAGTTCAACATCTTTTCACTAACCATTTCACTCGCCTCCTGGGAAATGGCAGAACGAATGAACATTTCCACAAGGATAGACTCCGGCCGTTTATCCTCCATTCTATTCCTAAACACCTCCGTCTTGGCCTCTGTAGCCTAATTACTGCTACGGAGATCCATCAGTCCCTCTTCTCAATTGATGATAGTGAAGCTCTGGGCCCGGATGGTTTCTCTGCTAAATTTTTCAAAGCGGCCTAGAATGTAGTAGATCCTTCGATTGTTGAAGCTATCCAAGACTTTTTCCAACATGGAAAGCTCCTAAAAAGATTAATGCGACCATCTTAAGCCTAAGTCCGAAGGTCAAATCTCCCACAAAGGTTTCTGACTTTCATCCCATCTCCTGCTGCAATGTCTTGTACAAGATCATCTCTAAGATTATTGCCTTCCGTCTTCAGCCAACACTGCCTTTTTTAGTCAACAAAAGTCAAACAGCTTTCGTAGCTGGTAGGAAAATTGGAGACAATATTCTTCTAGCCTAGGAATTACTCCATAAATACACTTGAACAAGGGTGCCTCGCGTTGTGCTTTGATGGTTGATCTGATAAAGGCCTATGACTCCATCCAATGGGATTTTATGATGGCAGTTCTTGAACTGATGGGATTTTCCCCTCCACTGATCATCATATGGATCAGGCAATGTATTACCACCACTTCGTTTTCAATTAATTTAAATGGCGAGTCTGTGGGTTTCTTCCGTGGTGCCAAGGGTCTTAGTCATGGGGATCCTCTATCGCCTTATCTCATTGTATTGGCGATGGAGGTCTTGAAATGTATTCTGGAAGTCAAGGCCCAGCATAATTCAGACTTTCAGTATCACTGGAGATGTGAGAAAACAAGGACTGTGACGCTTGGTATTGCGGACGACATCTTTCTATTTTCCAAAGCCGACATTAAGTCTGTACAGATTTTACATGATTGCCTCAAAGAATATAAAAATCTTTCCGGGCTTTCTCCAAATCTAGATAAAAGTGAGATTTTTATCTGCTCAGGGAATGAAGACACCAATCAGATTATTTAGGGCATACTCGGTTACAAAAGAGGTGAACTCCCAGTTAGATATCTGGGTGTCACTCTCATCACCACAAAGCTATCCATCTCTGATTGCAAACCTCTCCTTTATAAAGTTCAGCAGAGAATTTCATGATGGAGGAATAGATGGCTCTCTTTCGTTGGGCAGCTCCAGCTAATTTCATCAATCCTCTCGACAATCCACTCTTACTGGGCCTCTTTGTTCATCATTCCAAAATCCATACTGAAGAGTATGGATAGGTCCATCCGCAGCTTTCTGTGGCACGGTTCCACCAACGGGAATTATACAGCAAATGTTGCCTGGCAAGATGTTTGCACGTCTAAAGAGGAAGGAGGATTTGGCATAAAAACATAGTAGCATCTAATAAAGCCTTATTGTGTCGGTTTTCACGTTCAAAATCTCCTCTCACCCATCTCAAATCCACACCCTGTGTCGGTTTTCTTCCTTACGTCTCTCGACCCCCATCTCCCCCAAAATCTGATATTCTCTTCCACTCCCGTTCTACACCCCCTGGTGCTCTTCCCAAGCGGCCTCTTTATCCCCCCCAAATGCATCCGTCCTCTCTGAAAGCGACTACCCTCCATTCTTGCCTCTCGTCGGGGGTCTTCAAAGCGTGGGGTCCCCATTTCTTTCAGCGTTCATCCTCCCCTTGCCCTGGGCGACGTCTCTGCCTCCCCCCTTTCCCCCCATTCTCTTGGCTATCTTCAAATCGATGATTAGGCTGAGTGTCTCTCCATCGTCCACCCCTCCACTTGTCAGTCCTTGAGGATTGTCTGGGGTTGATAATGCTGCGCTGGGGCCGCCCATTTCTTTCGCCCACAAAATTCTAATTGATTCGTCTCAAGTAGTTGGAGCATCAGAGGGCATTTTGGCATCCTCCGTTCCGCTGAATGAGGCTTTGGATAGTGTGGGCTCAAATTGCTGTCAAGTCAGGTTTGATTCCATCCTTGACGATTCCCTCTCTGAAAAGCTGGGCACCTCGGTTGTTTTGGCTCCTGTGAATTCTATTGTGCCATCGGCCTGCGCACGTATATTTAGTCAGGAAAAGCAGATTCAATTCGATGCCCTGTCTGCCACGACCAACCCCTCTGTTAGCGAGACAGAGTCCATTTTGATTGTCACTGATCCTAAGCTCTCAGCTGATCCCCTGGCCTGCCCTCAAAACTCTAACCGGGAGGAGCAGTCTCTACATTTTGCTTAGAACGCTTCTAATGTCACTTCCATTAGTGCGCTTGTATCCAAGCCTTCTCTTGGCCCTACTGAAGGCTCTTCTGGCATTACGTGGTCCTCTGTGGTACAACATAATATCCTTGGAGGTAAGCCTTCACTAAAATTCGTTCCTCCAAATGTAACCGATGGGGAGAACATGATCCTAACTCCCCCATCCGAAGTTATCCAATAGGGGGAGAATATGTGGGGAGATACCTTGGTTGGATACTTTGTTGGGAATCCCATACATTTTAATGCTGTCAATAACATTGCCAGAAAAATATGGGCTCGTTTCGAGCTCCAACATGTGGCAGGAAATGATATGGGTTTTTATTTTTTTTGGTTCTCCTCCATTAAAATGCTTGACAATTGTCTCGCCAGTGGTCCTTGGTCTATTTGCTTAACAAAAAAAAAAAGGTCCTTGGTCTATTGCAGGACACTCGCTTTTTCTTAAGAAATGGAAACCTGGTATGGTATTGTCCATGGAGTAACACAAATCTTTTCCCACTTGGATCACAATATCCGGTGTCCTAGTCGAATACTAGACCCCTCTTGGATTGAGCTGGACCGCTAGCGCTGTGGGGAAGCCCATACAATTAGATCCTATCACAGAGAGACTTGAACGGATGGACTATGCTAGGGTTTGTGTCGAAGTTGTGGCTGATGCCCACTTGCCCGATTTTGTGAAAATTCGGTCTGGTTTCTCCGATGAGCATGCAGAATGTCAATACTTTGAGATCAAATTTGAATACTAACGGAAGCCTTCGCGGTGTGTTCCCCCTGGAAAGAAAGGGGTGGTGGCCACCCCAACCAAACTGTCGTGGGTGTACAAGGCTACGGGCAGATCCCGAGCGAGCCCCCCCTCTCTCCTTCTAAGCCTAAGACCTATCAAAAGGTCCCTGCTAAAGCTGCCCCCCAAATTGGAGATACTGATCTTAAGTTAATTTCTACCTCCAATCCTTTTAGCGTCCTTCAGGAGCCCACTTTGGATGACCCAACTGAGATTGATGTGCAAGATTCGAATCGAAAACAGAATGAAGGCACCCAGGCTCCTCCCATCCGCCCATATGTTGCTATTTATTCCACAGGGGATGATGGTTGCATTGGCCCTAAGCTTGGCCATGTAGAGCACAGTGGCCAAAATGCGGAAAGAGTATTGAGTATGGCCGAACCTTCCAAGTTTCTCCATGGCTCTGATGTCCACTTTCCATGTACTGACTCCATATGTTCTCGGGATGAGGACCCTGCTACTGCCCTTCCCGGCCCTATTTTGAATGGAGACCTACCCATGTTGTCTGTTAAAAAAATGCCCGCCCCAACCTTCGCCCCAACAGTTAACCCCCTCCAAATCCTTCCATGAATTTCCCACCCTCTTCTAGCTCTCCATCTACACATTTGTTAGGATCTAATCCTAATATTGCCAAAATTGATAGATATAGGGGACGGAATACCTCAAGAAACCGAAAGAAATCCCAGGGGCCTAAAAAATCTTCCCCCTCTCGCCCCCAACCCATGATTAACATCGCATGTTGGAATGTGATTGGACCTAATGGGAAAGTTAAAGCCCATGAAGTCAGTAACCTGATCAGCTCCCACGGCTGGTAGAAACTAAAGTAGTGGAGAGGAACTCTACTTCCATCTCTACTAGGATTAGACCTCAATGACATTGGTCCATGAATTACTCAGACTCTTCCCTTGGGCGGATTTAGGTTGGGTGGGACCCCCTTAGGGTGGCGGTGAAAATTCTCTCAATGGAGGATCAGGTTATTCACACCAAAGTCCTGGTACTTGAGGATAATTTTCGCTGCCTCCTATCATTTTATTTATGGTGCTAACTCGGAAAGTCTTCATAGGCTCCTTTGGGAGAGCCTTAGGAAGAATACTAGTCTCTCTAGTGATCTCCCTTGGGCTGCGCTTGGCGATTTCAATGCAATCAAATCACCATCCGAGGCCCTTGGCGGTATCTGGCATTCCAAAAGCTCTTTGGACCTTGACAAATGTCTCAAGGATTGTGATCTTGAGGATGTCTGCCATGAAAGTCTGCACTACACCTAGAATGACGGCCAAGATCCCTCTATCCGTATCTTCAGGAAGTTAGATAGAGTTGTCACAAACGGGCAGTGGCTCAATCATTTCAGGAGAGCTAAAGCCCTTTTCCCTCCCGCTAGACTTTCGAATCACTCCCATTGCATACTTCTCCCTACTGATAGATCGATAAGAAAGAAAAGGCTATTCTGGTTTAATAATTTTCTTACTAAATCCCCTAAATTTCACCTCGTGGTGAAGGATGCTTGGAAAGAAGTGACCATGGGCACGCCCATGTTTCGGTTGGTGTCCAAATTTAAAAAGGTGAAGTGTGCTCTCAAAACCCTTAATGCTCAAGAAGGTGACATGCACGAGGAAGTTATGCGAACCCGGCAAGCCTTAGAGGATATCCAAGCTAAGATTCCTTCCCACCAAGGGAGCTATCATGATGATTGTAGTTGCAGGGCAGCCTACTACTTAGCTATGGCAAAGGAGACTGACCTCATTTAGCAAAAAGCTAAGATAAAGTGGCTCCAAGAGGGAGATCAGTGCACCAAATTTTTCTTTAAGACTATTAACGAAAACAATAACAGGAACAGAATTATCTCCCTACTTGATGAGTCTTGTACCCCCACTGTTGGGGTTGAGGGAGCACATAAACTGGTAGTAGATCATTTTGGAAGGACTCTTGGCATAGGTCGCGCCCATGGATCGGCGGACGCTACTCGGCTCCACCCTTTCATCCTCCATACTATTCTGGACTTCCTAACTGGCCCCCTTACTGGCTCGGTTAGTGATGTGGAAATCAAAAAGGCGATCTTCTTTGTTGGTGACTACAGACCCCTGGCCCTGATGGTTTCTCCTTAAAGTTCTTCAAGGATTCCTGGGATATTGTTAGTCAGTCCATCTGTGAAGCCATTCTTGATTTCTTCAATCATGGAATGCTCCTTAAACAACTGAACACTATTATTATTAGCCTTATTCCAAAGGTGCAATCCCCTTGCATCGTATCCGACTATCGTCCCATATGCTGCTGTAATGCCATCTATAAAGCGATTTCGAAGATCCTTGCAAATCGTCTTAACATGCCACTATCATATCTTGTCAACAAAAACCAAACGACTTTTGTTGCTGGGCGGCAAATTAGTGACAATATCCTTTTGGCCCAGGAGCTTCTTCATAATTATCACCTTGATCACGATCCCCCCAGATGTATTATGAAGATTGACATTATGAAAGTGTACGACACCGTCCACTAGGACTGCATTATGAACATGTTGACACTAATGAAATTTCCTCCTCAAATGGTTGAATGGATCCACCAGTGCATCACCACTCCTTTCTCCATCAATATAAATGGGGAAGCAGTGGGTTTCTTCAAGGGAGGCAAAGGCCTTCGTCAAGGTGATCCCATATCTCCATACTTATTTGCACTTGTTATAGAGGTTCTGAATGGTATTATTGAAGTAAAGGTTAGGCGGGATGAAAATTTTAAATTTCATTGGAAATGTGATGAGACTCAAACTGTTATGCTTGCCTTTGCTGATGACCTTCTTCTCTTCTCTTGAGCCGATGTCAATCTATCCAGATTCTTATGGAATGCCTTGAAGAGTTCCAGTTGATATCTAGCCTTTCTGCAAACATGAATAAGAGTGAAGTTTTCATCTGCTCAAAAGACAATACCTCCACCAGGACATTGCTAGTATTATGGGCTTCAGAGAAGGCAAACTCTCGATAAGATACTTGGGAGTCCCGCTGATCACCACTAGACTCTCAATACCAGATTGCCAATCTCTAATTGATAGAATTACCCGTCGGATCACGTCCTAAAAGAATCGGTGGGTTTTATTTGGTGGGCGTTTGCAACTGGTCTCCTCTATCCTTTCGTCCATCCACCTCTTTTGGGCCTCAATTTTCATTCTATCCCAATCTGTTCTCAAAGCGATCGAATGCCACATTCGACGATTTCTTTGGAATGGCTCTCTTGAAGGGAAGGTCAATGCTAAGGTAGCATGGGATGATATATGCTACATAAAGAGTGAAGGTGGGGTCGGTCTTAAAAACATGTAGGCACAAAATAAAGCCTTGATATGTAAACTGTTACGGCTTATCATCTCTAAGGAATCTAAATCGGCCTGGTCTTCCTAGATCCACAAAAACAGAATCAGGAACCGATGTATTTGGACCCTAAAAGTTCTTGCTTCAGTCCCTGGAGCTGGACAAAAATTATGAAGCTTCGTCCCTTTATGCGCATTCATACCACTTATTCCATTGGCAATGGTTCTGATACATTCCTTTGGCTTGATAACTGGCATCCTCTAGGCCCTCTGCGCGAAGTAAGTACTAATCGTACCCAGTTGGTCTCTAGCCTACCTTGGGATGCAAAGGTCACTGACATTATTTGGGATGACCATTGGTCTTGGCCTGATCCTTATGATTTGGAAGTTTCTCGACTTGTGGAGAACATGCCTCTCTATCTTCCTCCCACTAGTCAAAAAGACTTTGTGCGATGGGACGGAAACGTCGATGGCAAATTTTCTACTCGGTCCGCCTATTTTTTCATCCATCCTCCCAAACCGAAAATGAGCTGGGCCACATTAGTGTGGGTCCCTTCCCACATCCCTGCACATGCCTTTACTCTTTGGCTGGCCATTAGAGGCAAACTTAGTACCCTTGATCGCCTTCATGGTGTCCCCAATCTATCCTCTAAATGCACTCTCTACAACATGGGTGACGAAGATCATGAGCATCTGTTCTTCTCTTGTCCCTTCTCAAAATCCTTATGGAACAAGATTCAAAGTCGACCAAGACTTCATTGGCTTGACCCAGAGTGGTCCCAGAACATTTATTGGGCTGCACAAAAATGAAAAGGGAAAAGTTTTCTAGCCCTTTCAAAACGTCTCTCTCTTGCGGCCACGGTCTACTTCATTTGGAAGGAACATAACAATTGCCTTTTTCAAAAATCCCCCCCACAAGACATCTCGCATACCTTTTCCCTTATAATCAATGTCATTCCGAACAAATTGAAAACCTCCTCTGAAGCTGATAGGTGCATTTCTCGATCACAACCGATTCGATGGAACATATAACAAAAAAATCCATTTATTTCAATTTGGTGCCTATTCTATTGCCTAGCTGTTGGCCAAAAAAAAAAAAAAGAGGAAAAAAGAAGAAAACTTCACTCCTTTATCTCAGCTTGGTGCCTAGTCTACTTCCTGGCTGCTGGCCTACGTGGCCTATTTAAATCAAATTGTTATCCTCTGTTGTTGCTTTTAGATGCTTAGCCCGTACGCATTTGTTTCTAGGCAAGGAAAAATGCCGGTTGGGTGTTGGCCTCTCGTTAGGTTTATCAAAATAAGATCAGATTATGGAGGATAATAGAAAGAAATAAAAGAATAAAGGAAGAAAATAGGAAATAAAATTTAGTGGCTTTTGCTGTTGTTTGGGATTTCCAAGTTGTCACCCACTCTCTGGTTTTTTTATTCCACTCACACACACACACATATGCCCCCCACCCCCCCCCCCCCCAAAAAAAAAACTTGCCTGTTGGAAAGAAAATTATCCTGGCTGCTCTAGTTCGCCAATTTGTTGCTCATCCTTTGGATTTGACACCGGTTGTTGCTGCAAATTGGTGCACTGATGCTGTGTTGATGCCTGAGTATACAGTGGTTGAGCCACTGGCAAAGTTGGGTGTCCGATCTTTTGGCTGGCTTGCGGTTGATGCTGATTTGCTGAACTGCTGGCTTTGTTAGTGGCCAACATATTTACTGCTATTTTTTCCTGCTTCCCTTATGATCTCTTGTTGCAAAAGTGATTCACACAGTTGGCTGATGCCTCCTCATAGTGGATGCTCCCATCCGGTTGTGTACAGCATCTCCACCACGATGGAGACTCCTAGCTCACCTGAGAGGGACTCCATGTGATGCAATCTCATTTGCTGGTGTCCAAGTCGATCGGATTACTAATGCTGGTATCCATTTATGGGATGAGCAGTGTTGTAGTCCTATGCCAGCACCTGATCTGATCCTATGCATTCTAACAATGATGGTTCCTTTGGTATGGTAATGGTTGATCAAGGGAATGCTCAGTTGCCCAATGGTGCTAGGGGATCATCATCTTGTGGAAAGTATCTTCCTTCTTCCCACTTGATGCTATTTGAGGTCCACTTGGGTGCAGCCGCGTGCTGCCTGGGAGATGCTTGTCCAAAGCCATGTTTGTTGTACCCGTACGGTACGTTTAGTTGTTAAAATGGAATAAGGTTGGAATAGAATAGTTATTCCCAGGGAATAGAATTGGATGAGAATAGAGTTGAGAATTGTTATTCCCATGTTTGGTTATTGGAATAGAATTAGTTAGGAATTTATATTTCAATGTTTGGTTTGTAGAATTGTACGAGGAATAAGGTGAGAATTTATCAGAATGATACTTTTACCCTTATTAATTATG
>JAODPA010066926.1:0-10746 GCA_025585075.1 Nepenthes mirabilis
ATGTAAAAGTAAAGTATGTATATACACCAGTTCAAATCAGACTGATTTTAATTATGGATGGCTTGTTTAGGGCATTAGCCCAGTAACCAGGCCTATTTCAAACTAATTCAACTAAATAGTTATAAATATATTTCTAAGTTCAACCCGTATTTGGCTCAATTCAACAATAATATTGAAGATCACATTGTTTATTTTTTTTTTCCTATCAAAAAAATCAACACAACTATGATTTTAATAATTTTTTCCAGCGCATTTGTAATAATTTAATAAAAAAAAGGAGCATATAAAAAATCTCAGGCCTAACAAATTTTCAGAATTCAAAGAGAACATACTCTGTGCAATATAATAATAATGCACATAAGCTATTCTATTTGTCATAGTAGTAATATTATTTAGATATAATGACTTATTTATTTTTTTAATGCATCTTTTAAATTTGGATAATATTTTAAACTGATTTGAGTTAGATTTGTTAACCTTTTATATAAATCTTACACATCATAATAACAATAAGAAATTAGAGGATATGAGACTCATTTATTAATTTATTTATTGACTCCTGGTTAGTAGCTCTTCCAAGGAATTGGACAAAATAAAATGAATGTGGATGTGTGAGAGTGGAATATGGAGGATGAAGGCTTTATGTGCCCCAAGAGAAATTTGTAGAGTTTTAAGTGACGAGAGGTTAGAGCTCTGTAATTGATGGGGATGGTAAAATGGGTCAGCCCAATAAAAAGTTTTACGGACTCAGTGGCAAACCTAGAGGACATCTAGCCCACAGGCTCATAGGCGACAGTCAACACTTCCGTTGATCCAAACAGTGCTCTAATCGGCGAGATGGCCTACGCTAGCTACGACCCAATCTGAACAGCTCACAGTGCTATCCCCACACGTTAAAAATCACTTGCATTAACTACCAAGCACCCCGAATATTACCCTAAATTATGATCCCTCCAGGAATGATAACTCCTAACTCAACAAATCTCTCAAATTGATAGCCCCAGTATCCGCCGCGTATAACATTTCTTCAAAGAAGGAAGGAATCCCCTTGATTGATCACGGTTACCTTAATTGGCGCCCGTGATCCCCTTATTAGCTCACCAAATCTACACAAGCCAGTTGGTGGCCAACCTTGACGTCCAAGCAATGCTAAGCTGGCCTAGAGGGTATAAAAGTCCCTTGAGGTAGATTCCAAAAGCACGCCCACATTTACACTAATACTAGCCCACAAATGCTACTTCCAAGGGCTCTCAAGAGACCACTCCCTACCCGGTGAGCTTTCGAAGAATTCTTTCTTATTCAATATTGAAGCTGTTCCACACTGAGTGCAACATCCGAATTAGAGTCAAAAACTCACTTTCTTACATCATCACTCATATTCATTTATCCCTGTATTTTTCATCTTGTAATGAAGAATACTGATTTGAATGTCCGAGTATAAATTAGGGAGTAAGTCTCACTAATCCTCTGACCTCTTTTTTTTTAGTTGTGTTGTACAGGATCCCAAGTCACGGAGTACGGAGACCCGAACCACTTCAACTCCACCCAATGGTCAAGTGGCACCCTAATCCATCAGCAACCAGAATTTAGGACGCATCATTGGCGTCGTCTATGAGAAGGTAAATGAAAAGCCTAACCACCATCTATACAGAAGCAAACATGATTAACACCAGATCTCATACTAATGCTCCAGCCAAGGACATTGTTCCCCATGGTGATGACCCTCTACGGGTAGCCATGCGGAGTGACCGGCACCCTTCATACGAGCGCTCACCAACCGAGAGAATAACATATTCCAAATACTCCAGACCATTTGCGCGCGCTGGTGTAGGTTGGGGGCTCCCTCTTCCACTACTTGCACTTTGGCATCAAAACAAAAAAGTTTGAGGAAGAAGCGACTGGCCTGGAAGGTAGGACACCAAGATGACCTTGTAGCCAGAGCGGCTTCGAGCGATGGGGTTTGGTCCCATTTAGAGGGCTAACTTTGTCTCAAAACATTGGATGAGAACCTAGAGCAACAAAATCCTCGTTACTAATGTGACGAGCAAAGGCCATCAGCCCGAGAAGGGGCCTCGTGCAACGTCTGACCTCACGACACTTACCAAACCATTTAGAGTTGAGGACCTACCTCAACACAAAAAGGCTTACAGTCTCCCATCGAGTGGAGAAATGAGTGAAAAGGATATGACAACACGTGTTCAAAAGGAGATGCTAACGGATGCTTTGTAGATTTTAAACAATCACCATTCACAGTGGAGATCCAGATACGACCACTTCCTCAGAAGTTTAAGATGCCGACCTTGAAACCACATGATAGCAATACTTATCCAATGGATCACTTAGACCATTTTCATACCCTGCTGAGCTTCCAGGGCCTAGGTGAGACTGCTATACTTTCCCCTGACCTTTAAGGGGGACGCTCGAATTTGGTTCTATTGACTAAAACTAAAATCAATTTGGATGTTTTAGGAGCTCACCGACAACTTCCTAACTTAGTTTGCCTCCAACCGAAAGGAGGAAAGGTAATCCTGGCACCTCACCTGCATCGAGCAGGAGCCAAACCCAAACGAAAGTTTAAGGAGCTTATGGGCTGGTTCACTGCTAAGGCCCGCTGGATACCCCAGCTCACTAATGAGGTGAAGCTGAGTACATTCATATCAACTTTGAAGTTGAATGAGTTTTTCAAACATCTAACCCATAAGAATCCCCAAACTTTTAGCGAAATCGAAGCTATCACTCGAGCTTATATGGCAGTTAAAAAGACCAATGAGATTAAACATCTAGAACACAGGGACCCCCTCCACTGGATACCACTAGGTGAAAGAGAGAAACAGAGATTGTTTTAATTCTCGAGATCTGAGGAAGCAGCCCAGGGTGGAGCTGGGGGCCCGAAGGGAGTTCAAATCAGTGAACCTGGCTCCTCTTAACAACCTCTAGATCAACATTCTCATATAGATCCGGGAGAAAAAAATTCTAAAGTGGCCAAAGTCAAGAATTCGGAGGAGGAAATCAGACTAAGTACTGTCACTACCATCAGTCTCTGGGTCACAGTACAGAGACCGGTTGGCCCTTGCAGAAGAAGATTGAAGTGCTTATTCAGAGGGGACACCTAACCAAGTTCTAGCGAAACTCAAAGTGAGGGCCCGATGGAGCAGGTGAAGAAATGATAGAGTAGTAGCAGTCAAGGAATCGAGTTGCGGTCAGAGTGGTCAATATGGTGGCAACCCGGTCAGACTACCAATCAAACTAGTTTGGGATAGCTTCAAAGGAACTAAGAGTAAAAATTAGGGATGATGTCATTAGTTTTAATAAAGAAGATATGTCACATATAATGACTTCCCTCTCCAACTCTCTAGTTGTATCCGTACTTATTTCAAATGGTACTATTGACTACCAGTTAAAATGAATATTTATCGATAATAAAAGTTCACGTGATTAGCTTTATATGGATACTTATTTTAAATTGGGACTTAAGAAGAGTGAACAAAGACTGGCCGAAGGGCTCTTCTATAGACTGGACAACGAGTTGGTACCCGTTCAAAGAACATCCAATTGGAAGTCACCCTAGGAACATACCCCAGGACGGCATCCTGCATACTAACGTTCTTGATGGTCGATTTGAATTGGATTTAGAATGCCATCCTAGGCCTGCCATACCTGACCACGTTTGGGGCCGTGACGTCAATCACACACTTGAAGATGAAGTTCCCTATGGCTTGCGGTATCGGAGAATTACGGGGTTATAAAGACATCGGCCGGACATGCTACATGTCCCAAGTCACCCAAGCCACCCAAGCCACTTTGGACTGACAGGTGGACGACTTCGATCACAAAGACGAAGAAATTCTACGGCAGGCCTAACCCGACAAGCCAACCAACCACGTTCCTTTGGACCTCAAAGATCTAAAGAGATGCATAAAGATAGGGGGGTCACTTGCTGGACCCCTGTGAGATCGACTTATCACATTTCTCCAGTAGAACTCTGATATCTTCACATAGACCCTTGTCGACATGTTTAAAATTCTGACTGAATTGATGGTCTACATGAGGAGGTAAGAAAATTGCTTGATGTCGGCTTCATCGGGGAGGTCCAATATCCAAATTGGCTCTCTAACATGGTCCTCATCAAGAAGAGTAATGGAAAGTGACGAATGTACGTCGATTTTACCATTGTGAATAAGGTGTGCCCAAAGGATAGCTTCTCCCACCCAAGATCGACTTACTCGTTGATGCCACCTCCGGGCAGAGATGCTTAGTTTTATGAATGTGTACTCATATTGCAATCAGACCCGGATGAGTTTCGAAGATGAGATGCATACCTCATTCATGACGGATTAGGGGACATATTCCTATTAGATTATACCCTTCGGGCTGAAAAATATGAGTGCCACGTACCAACAGTTCGTGAATAAAATATTTAAAACCCAGATTAGTTGAAATATTGAGGTGTACATAGATGACATACTCGTCAAAAGTAAAACCACTGATGACGATATTCGTGACCTTAGAGAGGCTTTCGGGATCCTCCAAGTGCACCGGATGAAATTAAACCAGACCAAATGCGTCTTCGGAGTATCATTAGGAAAATTCTTGGGTTTCATCATTTTTTAGTGGTGGATCGAGGCCAACCCCGAAAAAATAAAAGTTATCATGGATATGACCCCACCGCGAAATGTAAAAGGCATCCAAAGGCTGATTGGGAGGCTTGCAGTACTCTCTTGCTTTTTGGCTAAATCTAGAGATAAATATCTCCCCTTCTTCAAAGCCTTGGGAGAGATAAAGACGAATGGCTTTCAATGGATGACCGACTGTCGGGCTACCTTCGAGGAGCTAAAGGAGTATCTAGTTAGTCCCTCTCTCCTAACGTTTCTAAAAGAATGCGAGGAGTTGTATATCTACTTGTCAGTAAGTCATCATGCTCACAATGTGGGTTTCAATAATCTGAAACTAAATCATATATAAAATCCAAAATAAACGGGTAAAATAGTTCAGGGCACGAGTTAGGGTTTCACGTGCACACAACCACATAAAAACAACAAATCAAGCAACAAATTGATAAATATTCATGCCCAAGTCGTGGGTTTCACAAAATATATGCATAGGTCGGGTATCAGGACAAAAATACTCAAAAAAATTAAATAAAAATTAAGAAGAGAGAAAGAAAAGTATATGAGTGTACTTACTTCGACCCGATCTATCACTTCTCCAATTAGCTCTAAGCCGGATTCGGATTTAAAGGCCTTGATTTCCACTTCCTCTCTCTTCTCCTTCGTGCTCTCTGTCTCTCCTCTCTCTCAGAACTGCATGAAAATAATGATAATAAACCCAAACGCATTTTTATACGTGAATTGATGCTCGATCGCCGCTCTAGCACTGCTCGAGTGCCAAGGCACCCAAAGGGTTGCGTTCGAGCGCCCATCGAGCGCTCATTTAGCGAACGATTCTGTAGGCCCACGCCCTGGGCGTGCTCAAGCGTGGCTTGAGCACGGGCATTCTATTTTTCTCACCTGGGTCACGCCTTGCGTGCGGGTCGGGTGTGGGTCATGCCCACGTCAAGCCTGCAGCAAGCCTGCTTTACGCACGCGCCGTCCGGAACCCGTTTCGACCCTTATAACCAAAGTTTTCACATTCTTGGACCCTAATTTTGATTATATTAACTTAATATGTCGCGATTATCATAATTTAAAACTCGAATCTTATTTATGAATTAACTTTTTAAGGATTACAACGTCGGTTCCCAATTTTACCAATTTCGGGTCTTTAGGCTTTTCAATCCAATTTCTCTCATATCCTTTGACCTCGATTCATTTATATTAACTTAAATATATCTAATTATCATATTTTAAAAATTGATACCTTACAGGGATTTTGACAACTAATGGAACAGATGAATTCTAAGATGCCTAATGACAACGAAAATCTTTCAAATATTAAGGAGCCCTTCTGATTCTGGTGGTTCGGTGAAAAGGTATTTCTTTGGATGCTAGAAATTGTATTTTGTTGGTGAAATCAGTGGGAATATCTGGCTATTGATTACTGCTATCCTGATTATCAAGTTGGTTATGAATAGGATTAGTTAGGAGCTCCTCATTGTTTTGTATTTCAGTTGTGGGTTGAGCTCCATTTTGAGTATGTACTGTGTTAGAATATATAGGGAATTCATGAACAGATGCAAGGGATTGTTGAGTGTGAAGATAACAACCATCACTAATAACAGAAGGCAACTCATTGGATGGGACACATGGAATAATTTTATTGTTGATTTTTCGAAAAGAAAATATATTCTCATAAAAAATAACGTCCCTAGAATAGAAGGTAGCATAGCTATGCAAATCAAACAGTTTATAACTTTTAACTCCAAATGGATAACATAACAAAATACATTTTTGACTTTTAGAGTCAAATTTCTTTCGTTCATTAGAAATGGTGTAAGTAAAATATAGACAACAAAATATTCTCAAACTCTTATAATTTGGTTTTACTCCAAGAAGGACTTTATATGGAGTTTTATTTTTCAATAATGGAGTTGGAACTCTATTTATAAAATATCCACCGGTAATAATACAATCACTTCAAAATTTTAGGAAAAGTCCTGATTGAAATCTAATAGTTCTAGCAACATTTAACAAATGTTAGTATTTACGTTTTACAACACCATTTTGTTGTGGTGTTTTCACACAAATTCGTTGATGAATAACACATCTTTAACTATAAAAATCTCCTATACAAAATTCAGATCCATTGTCACTTCTTATAATTTTGATTTTAGCTCTAAATTGTATTTCAACAAGCATATAAAAAGCTTCTAAACACAATTTAGTGTTAGATTTTTATTTTAGAAGATAAATCTACGTGCTTTTAGAAATATCATCAACTATAGTAAAAAAATATTCATAACCATCATAAAATATTCAAAAAAAGGTCCCTATATATCACAATAAATCATATGAAATAAGTTATGTGACCTATGAGTGTTGGAAGAAAAAGGAAGCTGACATTGCTTGACCATGTGACAAATAGAATAGGGGCTATTATTAATAAAATGTAATGTTCCTTTTACAAAAGAATTATCAATCAACTTAAGTCTAGAATGTGATATGTGTCCTAACCGACAATGCCAAATATCTATTGGAGATAAAACTGAGTGGACAAAATGCTTCATGCTTTGACTAGAAAATTCAATAAGAAGGGTAGCCAAAGTATTTGAAGGTACTTCCTTTGTTGTCAGATGGTATAAGCCACTTCTCTCTTCACTCATCCTAATCGTTATCCAAGAGGTAAGGTTCTAAATAAAACAAAAATTAGAAAAAAAAAAAAGGCAACAACCAAGAGTATCAGTTAGGCATTTGGCGGAAATTGAATTAAAAGTGAAAGAGGAAACACACAAGACGTTTTGTAAAGTTATTTTGTTTGTGAGTTTCATAGTTCCAATATGAGAGACCGGCGCTCTACTTCCATCTGGAAGTTTTACAGAACAACAAATCTGGACTTTCTAGTGATTATACAAAGATAAGTCACAGATCATATGATCTATAACTCTAGTGTTTAGAATCCAAATTTGCTTTTTTATTATCAGAACTGAAAAAGTACGTTTTGTTCTAATGTGAACAATCAAGTTTCGACCCCGTTAAAAGTATAGCGGAAGCAGTAGAAATAAATATATAATACACGTAAAAGATATTTAGTACTAGATGCATACGAGACTAACAATCATGCGCAGTCAACAAAATACGTAAGTAATAATATAAAGACGCGATTTTTGGTGACGAAGTAAAAACTCGATACCCACGGTATCGAGAAAAATACTCCGGGCTTTAACGGCCAGGGAAGAAATGTACTATGAAAATCAACTTACAGATCGGGTGGTAACGACGTGCTAACCTAGCCGACTTACTTCCGTCACGTGATCCCTACCAAGGAACTCCTTGGATTTGTCCGCGGCAACGGAACCGGACACCTTCCGATCTTCACGTCAATCTTTCCTCTCGTGCCACTTGAATTGCCAACCACGAACGAGTCTCATTCTTCAATGTACCGACGTCTCCAACGCAGGTAGGAGGCAATGATTCAATGGTGAAAGAAAGTTGGTGAGAAAACTTGTTTGAGCATGAAGAGTAATTTTGTAGTGTTTAGTTTTCTTAAGAGGTACAATAATATTGAAGCACAAGAGCCCTTTCTTCTCAAAGAGGTACGAAATTAATCTCTCCAGAATTGTTAGGGTTTTAAAAACCTAAGTCCAGTATTTATAGAGGGTGCAAAAATCGTTCAAAATTTTTTGTCCGTTGCACTGGCACTCGAGTAGAGCTCGAGCGCGCGGCGGGCGGACGTAGGGTTTCGTGAGAAACCCTGCGGGAGCTCGAGTGGCCAGAAGGCGAGCAACGAGCGGGCACCCTTTTGGATTTTCGGCTCGAGCGGGTATCGAGCACTAGGCGAGCGCAGGGGCTTCGGACGACTCGATCGACTAGAGGGTGGAACGGACAAAACGGACTTTAACCCGACAACCCACAACCCGATATTGATTCAATAATATATAAGGTCACGGAATATGCCAATTAGACAAATGTCTCTAACAAGAACATTTGTGAGGTATCCTAATCGTTATCTAAGATGTAAGGTTCTAAATAAAACAAAAATTCGAAAAAAAAAAATAGGCAACAACCAAGAGTATCAGTAAGGCATTTGACGGAAATTGAATTAAAAGTGAAAGAGGAAACACACAAGACGTTTTGTAAAGTTATTTTGTTTGTGAGTTTCATAGTTCCAATATGAGAGACTGGCGCTCTACTTCCATCTGGAAGTTTTACAGAACAACAAATCTGGACTTTCTAGTGATTATACAAAGATAAGTCACAGATCATATGATCTATAACTCTAGTGTCTAGAATCCAAATTTGCTTTTTTATTATCAGAATATTTGTGAGAAGAAGATGATAAACAAAACAAAGTACCCGTCATGTTGGCTACTTTTGGCTGTTTACCAACAGAATTAAAGATGGATTGAGTTTGTTTTTCCATTTGAGAAGGAATAGAAGAATCCTTTGAATGAAGCAAATCCATAATCTATTTGAGCTGAACTTTAATCAAGGCAACCTTATCATCCTCATTTACCTCTCGGTTAGAATTGATTGTAAAGCTTAATTGATGGTAGAAGAAACCCCTATCCCAACTTTGTCATATGATTTGTGATTGGAAGGAAATTCATGAAGTTGATAACATTTATCAATAACAGGTTCAAGTTTGTTGCAATGGGAACATACAGGCATTTTAGCATTCCCAACCTTAAAATATTATTATAAAACATGCCCTGGAATACGATAACAAACACAGAATGGCCTCTCATTTTTTTTGAAAATGGGTTGTTTTCATCATATTTTTTGAGTTATTAAGAACTCTATTAACTATTAAGACAATTGTATCTGAAGGATGAACGATGGATAACATCTGATATTGTCTTTCTTATTATTGAATAATAGAAAATACTTTGTTAATATACGGAAAGGGATCCATTAGCATAATGTGGTCTTGAATGTTAGTATATGAATCATTCAGACCATCAAAAACTGTATCATACAATTTCATTGGTATCGATTAACAAGTACTTTTATTTTACCACATTCACAATCTGAGAGAGGGTCATAAATTAGGTGTTCATCCCAAAGAGTTTTCAACTTACCATAATAAACACTCACTGGATTTTGTTCTTGTAGAAGACCCGCTAAAGGCTTTTTAAACTGAAAGATTTGTAGCCCATTTTGTTTGGTCAAACGGTCATGCAACTCTAGCCAGATCTCAGAGGCATCAATCATAAAAACGACACTAGATTTGATGGGGGGACTAATTGAGTTTTGAATCTAAGAAACTACCATAGCATTGCAATGTCCTCAGGCTTCAAAAAGAGGGTCATTGGAGTCAATCGGTTTGGGAATAATACCATTAATAAACTGAAGTTTGTTTTTCGTCTTCAAAACTCAACACATAGTTCTGGACCAAATTAAATAGTTCTCGGCGGTAAATAAATCAGTAACCAAAATAACTGCATGGTTGTCACTGACTTCAAATGATTTGTTGGATCTGTGAGGTTTTGGAATCATAAGAGGTCTTGCATGGAGGTGAGATTTGGATCTTGTGTGTTTGAAGCAATTTTTGGAGTATTTTGTTGAGACTCTATTATCTGACACCATGTAAGAATTGCAAGGGTTTGAAGGAGGCAGATAGAGTATCAAGGAGAAAAAGGGGAAATAAAATATGGGAAAAGAAAACAGAGGCAGAGGCAGAGGCAGAGAAAAAGTAAAGAGGCTTGCAATCTTATTCAATGCTTCACAATTTTTCATACACAGCACACTGCTCAATGCTTCCTGTTTATAGAAGAAGAAAATAATATACCCTAAAACTGACAAAACATCTCAACAAAAATAACCAAATATCCACCTGTAAAGAATAAAATCCTAACCTACAAACAGAATAAATGAATAAAAAAACAATTACAACTTGAAAATAAAATAAAATAAATAATTATGAATTTTCTAACAGTATTCTCTATTTTTTCAATAGAAAGGAATGACTTGATTTTTGTTTCTCATAGGCAGTTCAAATAAGACGTACCTCAAATTTGGATAATTATCTAAATTTAGTTGAGTTAGACATTTGAATCTCTTATTTAAATTTTGTGACCAAAATGATAACAAATGATCAAAAGAAATAAGACTTACTTTTTAATTTATTATCTGATACTTAAATTATTAATTT
>JAODPA010066927.1:0-10746 GCA_025585075.1 Nepenthes mirabilis
TAACAGAGGAAAAATAAATTTTTAATTATCCATTTATATAATTAAATTACTATAATACTGGTTCACTGTGCTATAAACATAAAAATTTATGACTGCAACTGAACAAAAAATGAACAACAATTCGATTAGATTAATTAGAATACAAATTTCCACACAATGGAAAAAAAGATCATAAATTATACGCCACGATTTGCTAAAAAAAAATGCTTCAATTTCTTTTGAATAGAAGATTACACAGGGCAATCATTCATCAGTAGTATGGATGCTGATGAATGTTTGTTAGTGGAAGTGCACTGACAGAAAGAGTGGCTTTGTAGTTGCTCGTGAGGAGCGGTTTCTCTAAGTATTGAGTTCGCTAAGAACTAATAGTAGAGAGAGAGAGAGCATGGATGCTTGAGTATTTGAGAGCTTATGAGAGTTTTGTGATTGCTTGAGAGCTTTTATAGGCAAGAAAAGCGTGATTGAAAGCGTGCCTTTGAAGGGCTCTGCCATTGCCTTTTATAGCCATGACCCTATGCTGTCTTCCTCATACAGAGGAGCTTAATGCCCATGCTCTAGTGGGGATTGTTACCTTTTTTATGTAGGCATGAGCACCTTTCTGGCTGTAACAGTCCAAGGTGTTGATGCCTTCCTTCTACATTTTGTAACCGTTAGAGTTTTCAGTAAATTGTGCGTAGATTCCAGTACCTTCCTCCCGGGATGTGCTTTGATTCTGAAGGTGACCATTATAGTGAAACTTTCCTTCTTGGAGATGCGGGAAATTAGGGAAAACGGTCGCTTCTCCGATTAATAAAAGCGTTGACCGTCCTAAGCTCTGATGGGCCATCCTGATCTTGGGTCTCTGTCGGCCTACTTACTCTTTAGACGGTCAACGGCTACATTGACCGTTTAGGTAGAAATGGGCCTCTGAGGATTTGGGCAATTTTTTCTTTGTGGGCTAGACCGTTACTGGTGTCATTATCACTAGCCCCCATGCTGGTGGGCTGGGTCTCCGACCTCCAGCATGTTTATGATGAGATGCACCTGGCTAGGTAACTCGTGTAAGATAGCTTTATGAGGAGACTAGCAGTGGCTCTTGGCCTGCTGGTTGCATTATTTGTGACTGTTAACCGTAACGATAAGATCCGAAGTATTGAGCCACAGAAAGTGTTGACTTGATTCATTGACTGTCCTGATAAGAATTCGGAGAATTGAGTAGAAAGATTAGCGTTGACCGGATTCATTGACCGCCCTGGTAAAAATTCGGAGAACTAGTGGGGATTGAATCGACGCGCTATCATGCTGCCGACTGTCAGTCGAAAGGTTTGCCACGTGTCAACATGCAATAAATTTACAATCCTGGTAATTAATTTACCAGAAGATCTGATTCGAATGCACCCTTTTCGAAAGCGACACATGTCCATAATGATAGGTGCACCTTTTCGATGCACTACCTTACACCAATGGCTACATGCCTTTATAAAATCTATTCGTTAGTTCAAATTTTTCATGCTTTCTCTCTTTGAAAATTCTAAATATTTGCCGCTCTTCTTACTCCCATTTCCATGGCTCCTTCTATTTTAGAGATTGCCTCTGTAATTTTTTCCTATGAGGTGAGAGAACTATATGTCTAGTTTAACATCCCTCGTAAGGTTGTATTTATGATGCCCAATGAGTAGGACAGGGCCTACTTTCCTCCTAATAGCTGCATCACTGTGTATGAGGCTCATCTGAGGAGCCGGCTTCACATCCATATCCCAGAGGAGCTGCTTGACATCTTCAAGGTTCTTGGGATTCCTATCGCATAACTCCATGCAAATTCCGTGCGGTACCTTTGCTCATTATACATCTTCCTTCGTCACCACTCAGGGACGCTGATGGTGGAGGCCGTAAGGGTGATGTTTTATTCACCCAGAGTGGGGATTGGATCTCTCTATCTCCCAGGGAGCTACGTATCAGCAGTGCCATCTACGACTCACTGAAGAATTGACAGGACCACTTCTTCTTTGTGCATGTTACTGATTCATAGACCTTATCCTAGAATCGGGGTAAGGTTCCCAGTGCTCTCACCGAGAAGCCCAAGCAAGAAGAAGTAGCCGCTGTGGCGCCACTGTTGTGGCTAGTGAGTGACCATCTCTCCGAGTTTAGGAGAGATCACCTGGTTTCTAGAGAGGAAGCCAGGAAGGCTCGTTGGGGACCTTCTTCTCCAGTCCAGAAGATCAAATCCCCACTGCTGGTGGCCTCACAGTGCAAGAGGAAGGCTTGCACCATTACCATTGATGTGGCCAACGCACCTTCCACCGATGATACTCCCAACAGTCCAAGACAAAGGAGGGCTGCGATAATTGAGCCTTCTTCTTCATCCTCCATGGAGCTAGATTACAGGATGGCCAGTCGACATGCGGGGATTGGAGGGCGCTCTAGGGTCGAGGTTTTTGTGGAGGACCTTGGGGCCATTGTCTGAGTCGTCATTAGAGACGCCGTCACCCAGCTATTGTTGCCAAGTGACTTGGTGGTGCCTGTTGTGCCAACAGAGCCGCCACTTGAAGCTACCAGGCAAGTGGAGCCAGCTACGGAGCCGTCCGTTGAGCTGGGAGAGTCCACCGTCGGAGTTCTTGTTGAGGTGGTTGACTTTTTTGCTGAGCCTGCCTCCGAAGCTCTTACTGAGGCGGTTGACCTTTTTGCTAGGCCCACACTGGAGGTCGCTACTCCTAGTCTTCTGGACACCACACCATTGGAGCTCGCCGGTGAAGTTAGGGCGGGGCAGCCTCAGGAGGAGCCCACTCCATGCCCCTCTTTAGTAGGTTCTTCTTAGAGGTCACGGAGATAGCCAAGAAGGCAACGGAAAGTATTTATAGTAACCTTTCAAAGCTCTCCTTTTCTTTCTCCTTGGTCATCACTGCCTAAATTCTTTGACTTCTTGCAAGAGGAGAAGATTTTCTCGACAGTGTGCAAGGGCTTACGTTAAAGAGACAATGTAATCGGTGACCGTGATGAGGAGATCATTGAGACTGAGGAGGAGATAGACAAGCTGGACGCCCAAGTTCAGCTGCACCAGAAAGAGAAAGTTGCATTTGAGCGGGAGCTGCTAGAGCTTAGGATGCAATCAGCGGGCCATCAAGAAAGAGCTTCTCAGGCAGAGGAGAGAGCTTCTTGGGTGGAGGAGAGAGCTGATCGGGCAGAGACGCTCATGGGTAATCTTTGGGGAAGGATAGCCTCATTGGAGAACGAGTTATCCACTCGTTTGTGTCCTTTGGAGGTCACCCTAGCACTATGGGTCAGGCTTTGGGAAGGCATTAGTATTAGTTTCCATATTGCCCAGCGCCCTTGACCCAGCAAACTACATAACCCACAGATGTGAGGATCTGGTTGATTATGCCCGGGGTGATCGAGGGTCTCTCCTGCCTCCTCCTGGGAGCTGTGTTCCTTAGCTGTACATTTGTACTTTTGGTTTTGTGGTAATTGTAAATGTATCTTCATCATCAATAAAATGACTGTTTTACTGACATGTTGTGTTCCATCATTTTGCTTTCATTAGCTATTTGTTTTTCGTACGGGCCGGCCGACTTTGTATACTGAGTATGAGTAGGTCAACTGTCTTGCAACATTGGGGACGAATGTTGTGCTCTCAGGTGGACCTAAGTCCTTGAGGAGACATCAGGGTAAATCTTGATATCGTATCAAGTCGATTTTATACTCAAGCGTGAGTTGAGGCTTGGGTGGTGCTGCCCATGTATGGCTATGGGCAACCAGCTTTTGGACGGAGCACTTTTGTTGACTGTTGTAAATTGATTACGTTATCTCCTATTAGAGGAGGTTGTTGTATGTGCTGTTTAAGTCCCCTAAGATTTAGCATTAGACCGCGAATGTGCCACTTGGATGATTAAAGTTTAATTCAATTACTCACAGGCTACCTGGATGACCACGGTTTAATTCGACTACTCACAAGCCGCCTGGATGACCAGAGTTTAATTCAACCACTCACGGACAGCCTAAATGATCAAGGTTTAATTCGACCGCTTACGGACTATCTGGATGACTCGGGTTTAATTCAATCACTTACGGGCCACCTGGATTGCGAACGGATGAAAATCCACCCGACTTAGGGGTAGTCTAGGTTATTTGTTTCATGTATCCTACAAGTAAGCATTCACATGAAAAAAAAAAAGAAGAAAAGAAAAGCATGGCACAATGCAAATGAAAAACAAATTTTCTTTTATTAATTATAATTGATGTTACAAGCATACTTCTTATCACACAAATGACCTATCTGGGCCTTCACTGGAAGTAACGTTTTAGATGGATCGCGTCCACATCCGTGGGACCAACTTACCATTCTGAGTTCGAAGCTTGTATGCTCCATTCCGCAGAACGGCTGAGACTAGAAAATGACCTTTCCAATTCGGGGAAAGCTTATTCCGGTTAGTTGTCTTACCTGTAACCTCTATACTTCGCAAGATCAAGTCTCCAATTTTGAATTGCTACGCTTTCACTTTCTTATTGTAGTAGCGAATGACTCGTTATTGGTAGGCTGCTGTTTGCATTTTGGCTGCATTGTGGGCTTCCTCCAGCAAGTTTAAATGTTCCTTGATCTTCTAAGAGTTACCAAGTTGATCAAAGGCTTTGACTCTAAGACTTGGAAGTCCGATCTCAACCGGATTTACCGTTTTAGTCTCGTAGTAGAGACTGAAGGGTGTCTCGCGAGTTAGTTCCTTACGAGTCATTCGGTATGACCATAAGATGGAGGGCAACTCGTCAACCCAGGAACCCCCTGCGTCCTCCAGCTTGGTCTTTAGACGTGGAGTAGCGTACAGCTAGTGACCTCCATTTGTCTGTTTGGCTGGGGGTACACCACCAAAGTGTGGACCAATATGATATCTAGACTAATGTAATACTTGGTGAAGATTTTCTCAAAAATTGGGTTCTGTTATCGGTTACGATGACCTCAGGAATGCCAAATTTGCTCATTATGCTCTGGCGGATGAATATTGAGCTCAGTGGTCTTGGCCAATGGGGCGGCTTCAACCTATTTGGTGAAGTAGTCTATGTCCACGATGACGAACTTTCTTTGCTCGATTGCGATGAAAAACGAACCGAGAATATCGAGCCCCAATTGCACGAAAGGGCAAGGAGTTTGGAGGGATCTCAACTCCGTGAGCGGCTAGTGATGAAGATTGCCGTGGAGCTAGCAATTCTCGCACCTCTTCACGAACTCTAGGGCATCCTTTCTCATTATTGGCCAGTAATATCTCAGGCATATGACTCTGAACACTAAGTTCTTACTGCCAATGTATGATCCACATATCCTAATGTGGATTTTGCTCAAGGCGTAGTCGGCCTCCTCCGGAGTAAGACACAAGAGGTATAGAGTCAAGTATCCATGGCGATAGAGCCATCCAACGACTATGGTGTGCCAGCAAGACATCTTTTTAATCCGCTTGGCTTCGTCCGTGTTCTCTGGCAGTACTCCGTTTGCCAGATATCTCCAGTAGGGTGTTTTCCAATTTTTAGAGTCAGAGACTTGCATCGCTTCCTTTTCCTCCATGCTGGGAGCGCTGAAAATTTCCCTCATGTCCCTCAAATACTGCTCTAGATTATCAGCTGCCACTAATCCGGCAAGTTGGTCAGCCTTTCAATTCTCAGCTCTGGGGATGTGGACCAAGTTCAACTTGTCAAATCTCCAGATGGCATCCTTTACCTTAGCTAGGTATTTGGCCAAGAGAAGGTTGCACGTCTCGAAACTCCCATTGATTTGGTTGACGATTAACTCTGAGTCGTTATGGACGGTTAACCGTCTAACTAAGCACTCGTTAGCTAATCGTAATCCGGCTAATAGGATTTCGTACTCAGCAATGTTGTTGGTGGTCAAAAATCAAGTTTAAGGGAATACTTCACCTCAAACCTATCTAGAGTCCTTAGGACTACTCTGACATCACTGCTTGAATCGGTAGACGATCTGTCCACATTGAGGAGCCATTCTAGCTCTTCTGGGTGGTGGTCTGCATCCTTAGTGGGGTGCTTATCGACGATTGGGGTCGTGGTCTCAACGATGAAGTTTGCCAGGGCTTGCCCATTGATGGCTAGCCTGGGTCAAAATTCATTGTTGAACCCTTCTAATTCGATGGCCCACTTAACCAGCCGGACGGATATGTCAGGCTTCTGGAGGATACCCTTTAGTGGCTGGTTGGTTAGAATGATCACGCGATGGGCCTAGAAATAGGGTCTCAACTTTCGGGCTGAGAAGACAAGTGCCAAAGCAAGCTTCTCAGTGCACGGGCAGCGTGTCTCTACGTCGGTCAATGTCTTGCTCGCATAGTAGACCGGCTACCGAGAGTCGGAATCCTAGCATATGAGAATAGAATTGAGAGCCACCGCTAATACTACCAAGTAGAGGTACAACTCTTCTCTGTCCCAAGGTGACGTCAACAACGACGGACTGACCAAGTACTACTTCAACTCATAGAAGGCTGCCTAGCACTCCGCTGTCTACTAGAAACCATTTGGTTTAGTCCCTCTCAGAGCCTTGAAGAAAGGCTAATACTTGTCCTCCAGACTTTGCCAAGAAGCGAGATAGTGCCGCCAGTCATTCAGTTAGCCTTTGGATATCCTTGACGCCCTGTGGCAGAGACATGTTAATGAGGTTTTGATATTCTCTGGGTTTACTTCTATCCCTCATTGAGAGACGATGAAACTCAGGAACTTTCCCAAGGACACTCCGAAGACATACTTTAAATGATTTAATTTTATCTGGTGTGTGCGAAGTACCTTGAAGAATTTAGCCAGATCATGAATATGGTCGCTGGTGGTCTTGCTCATGACGAGCATGTCATTGATGTATACCTCCATATTGCAGCTGATCTGCTTCTCGAACGTCTTGTTCACAAGCCTTTAATAGGTGGCACCTACGTTCTTTAGACTGAAAAGTGTGACCTTATAGTACTAGGTGCCTTGGTCAGTCATGAATGAGATGTACTCTTCATCCTCTGGGCTCATTCAGATTTGGTAGTAACTAGAGTACGCGTCCATGAAACTCAGTAGCTCGTGTCAAATCCACCAACAAGTCAATCCTGGGCAAAGGGAAACTATCTTTTGGGCAAGCTTTATTGGTGTCGGTGAAGTCGACGCACATCTGCCATTTTCCTTTATTTTTCTTCACCGGGACGACGTTGAAGAGCCAATCCGAGTATTAGACTTCTCTGATGAAGCCGACATCTAAAAGCTTCTTCACCTCTTTCAGGATGACTGCAAGCTTCTCTACGGAGTAGTTCCTCCGCTTTTGCCTGATAGGCTTATGGCTGAGATTGAGGCCTAATTTATGGACCATTACAATGACCGAAATCCCAAACATGTCAGCGGGTATCCACGCGAAGATATCAACATTCTATCTCAAGAACGCTATTAGCTTGTCATACAAGTGTCCGGCGAGTGAGTCCCAACCTGTACACACCTCTCTGGGTCCTCCGGATTCAATGGAACTAGGTCAGTTGCCTCGCCAGGTTGTGCATGCTGCAAGGATGCTTCATCTTGATGTCTAGTTCTCCTACGGGCTTTACGCTGCTGCTTGGTGTAATCTGAGACATGTAACATATCTGCCCAATTACTTGATCACCCAGCGCTTACAGATACCGCATGCTGTTGGAAACTATATTTTTAAATGCGATATTGAGGTAACGACTCCAAATGCTATTAGGCACGATCGGCCTAGGATAGCATTGTACACGGAAGGTAGGTCAACGACCAGGAATATGAGTATGTGACTCGCTGTTCTTGGACATGTGCCTAGAGTGACCTCTAACTGTATTGTGCCTTGTACAGCCACAGGCTCATTGTCTAGGCCATATAGTGACCCTACAATAGGTTTCAGTTGATGCTTTTTTAGTCCAAGTTTAAAGAAGACATCGAGATAAAGTAAATCATTAGAGCTTCCATTATCAATGAAAACTCATTTTAGCTAGTAATCCAAAGTACCATCTGAAACGAGAGTAGATATAACTAGGGGATTAGCATGAGGAAAATTATATGTTCCATGTCATTATCACTAAAGTTAATGACATTCTATTCCACTTTTTGTTTCTTCCTCCTAACTTTCTACTCCTTGGGATTTGCTTGGATCTTGGCTGGTGGGGTCATAGTCATATTGACCACTCCAATTGCGACCCGGTTCTATGACTGGGATGGATCTGGTCCTTCCCTGCATGAGGTGCTTGAACTCTACCCAGAGTTTCTACCAAATCTAGTGAGATGGCTTGTCCGGATGAGCTCCTCAACCTCCCGCTAGAGCATCTTGCAATCTTTCATGGTGTGTCCTGGAGATCGATGGAAATCGCTATATTTTGCTAGATTTTCTCCTTCCGTGTTCTTCTGTAGCTTTGGCCACTTGAGGAACGTTTCACCACTGATCTGCGTGAGGATGTGGGCCCATGTGTCGTTGAGAGGAGTCAGGTTGATCAGCCTGTACTCCTTAAGGTCCACTGCTCCAGCCCTATGTTGCTTCCGACGGGGACTATCGCCGCCACCATTCTTCTTCTTTCCCTCAGCCGGGAAAGAGCAAGGCTAATCGGTTCTCTTATGACGCTTCACCTCGTTGGCCTCTTCGGCAATTGTGTAGCCCTGGTGATAAACTCCGCTTTTCAAAAGGTCTGCAAGTTCTTGTGGGCTAGATGCTTGAAGAAGTCACTGTGTGTTAAGATGGAGATAAAACTGTCAAATTTTATCTCCTCGGTGAGCCTAAGAATCCTCTTAAACTCCTCTGCGAAGCACTCCAGGAACTTCCTTGGGTTCTCTCCTTATCTCTGCTTGATGTGGGAGAGATGCCACGGCTGTTTCTCTTCCCAACGACTGGAAGCGTATTGAGCCAAGAAGAGATCAGTGAGCCCATTGAAACTCTGATTGAGTTCAACAGGAGCTGGTGGAATCAAATCCGGGTGTCTCCCTTCAAAGTGAGAAGGAAGCAGCCGCACATTGCCAAATCCTCCTAGCCCTGGTGACTCAAATTGGTATGAAAGTGATCCAGGTAATCTATGGGATCAGCGCTCCCATCGTAAGAATCTAGTGCTAGAATTTTGAACTTCGCCAGTAATTGACGATTCAGGAACTCAGTAGTGAACGGAGATTTCTCCAGATTGACGGTGCATTCATCGTTATCTTTGAACATGTTGTTCTAGATCTTCTCGACTTTTGCCTCCACTCAAGAGGTGTTCCCAGATCTCTTGGAGTTGAGGTATGTCCTCAACTCCATTTTTTTGACAATGTGGCGTGTAGTCGGCCGACTACTGTAGCTGGTGGATCGGACTATCCTGGAGGCTTCCTCTTGAGCATGAGGCCATAGCTCTTCTCGAGAATATCGGGGATTTCTTCTTTGAGGGCTCTCTTCCAAAGTCCTGTGGCCCAAGTGCCATTCAAGCCTTAGACGACTTTGGGTATTGTAGGCCTCCAGAGCACAAGAGTTGTCCTGTCTCGTTGCCATCTTGGCTGGCTTTTTCTTCTGGCCTTCTCTCCTAGAGGTCGGAATGAGAATTGAGGAGGGCAGAGCCCCCTACTTCTTCTTGCCCTGGTGGGTGTAGAGAATCTATAGCATTCTATTCATGTTGTTCATCTGATCTGCCAGGTTTTGGAGAAATGGTGCAAGTACCCCGCCGATCAGGTTACCAGTAGAGTGGTCCTGGCTAGGGGAGACAGCATCTCCAGCTAGAACACCAGTTTGGGCTCTGGTGTTCACCATTTTAACCGATGGTACAGACTTTGGAGACAAGAGTGGTTATGAAGGTAAAAGAGGTTGGCTTTTTGTTAGTTTCCCATCGACGGTGCCAATGATGTATCTTAGATCCAAGCTTGAACAATTTAGGTTGAGTTATTCGTTGGATTTTGGTCTCCGTTCGCAGAATTTTGGGTCATGCACACCGTAATTTCAAATAGGAGGTTAGATGAGGCGAGATTTGGTCCCACCGAAAATACTCTGACGCTCAAGTTAGTAATCGGCCTTTTGAAATCGAAAGGTGGATGAAAGGAATACAATATGGATGCTGTTGAGTGTTTGTTAGTGACAGTGCACTCGTAGGAAGAGTGGCTTTGTAGTTACTCGTGAGGAGCAGTTTCTCCAAGTATTGAGTTCGTTGGGAACTAGTGGCAGAGAGGGAGCATGGATGCTCAAGTATCTAAGAGCTTCCGAGAGTTTTGTGATTGCTTGAGAGCTTTTATAGGTAAGAGAAGGCGTGATTGAAAGTGTGCCTTTGAAGGGAGCTTCCATGGCCTTTTATAGCCACGGCCCTGTATTGCCTTCCTTATGTAGAGGAACTTGATACCCACGCTCTACTGGAGATCGTTGCCTTTTTTGTGTAGACGTGAGCACCTTTCTGACTATAACAGTCCAAGAGGCTGATCTCCTTCCTTCTATGTTTTGTAATCATTAGGGTTTTAAGTAGACTATGCATAGATTCTATCACCTTCCTCTCGGGATGTGCTTTGATTTTGAAGATGACTGTTACAGTGAAGTTTGCCTTCTTAGAGATGCAAAAAATTATAGCAGACGGCCATTTCTCCGGTCAACGAAAGTATTGACCGTCCTAGGCTTTTGATAGGCTGTCCTAATCTTGAGCCTCTACTGGCCTTCTTTCTCTTTGGACGGTCAACGGTTGTGTTAACAGTCTAGGCAAAAATTGGGCCACTGAGAATTTGGGTTGTTTCCTCTTTTATGGGTCAACCCGTTACTGGCATCCCTATCAGATTCAAACATCTATCAAATTTAATTAATTATTAGAATATAATTAT
>JAODPA010066928.1:0-10745 GCA_025585075.1 Nepenthes mirabilis
ACTTATATCATATATAATTTTTTTTCAATAATTTTATATCGGTGTTCAAATTGTGTTATTGTATCACATTTAAAAGATTCAAAACATTAATATAATGATACGTACCTAAATCGATGGCATAATTAGATAAAAGATGAGGGAATAAGGAAGATCGATTTGAAATTTTGGTCCATAGACCTACGCACAATGCAGTAAAATGTGAGGAGATTCGGGTTGTTACTGGAAAAACCTATCCATGTTTAAGTCAGTGCTAGCTTAGGACAATAAAAAAGAATACAAAGTCAGTACTCGAAATTTTAGCCATAATTGTTGTTTTATGCCTTGATGAGTGTAATATTCTTCTTAAAGTAGGCACTACCTTCCAAACTTACGATAAATTTTTCTCTTATTTGTTTGATATTCAATAGAGCGTAAAGCTCTTTTGTTCTTTGGAGTCGGATTCAATATTGAAACATTTTAAGTCCCCTCCAGAAGAAGTGCAAGGTCATAGTTATAGGCAATATGAGATAATTGTTCTGCTACGGGATGAGGGGTTGGTCGATCAAGCATCCGATAGCCAATGGTCCATAAATTTGTTTCATGATTGCATCAAGCGTTATTTCAACATATCAAATGCCTAACATGAATAGTCAATGATTCTTACCCACTAATAATGTTAACGTGATATTTCAGTTGTCACAAACTGACATTTATAATCTTTGTCTCTGTCATCTGATTGATGATGTATTTAGCTTATCAACAGAAGACGCAAATAAAACAAGCAACTCTCACTGAGTCTAAAATTTAATAGATCAGTTATGATGGGTTTGGTAGGTCAGGACCAAGAAGATGGCTCATCAACAAAAGGAATTGACTTAGAATTAAATAACATCATAATTGACTCAGTCGGCCCAGATGGCTCAAAGTAAATGGATGAGCTTATCGGCCCTATCAAGACTGCCCACAATCCACTTCCCGCGCATTGAAAGAACATACCATAACTGATTAGAACGAACAGCCTCTTTCTCTTATCCGAACTGCTCAACGAACACTGTAACTGATCATGAACTGCCAAGCGAACGATATTCCTCATTCATTCGGGTGGTTCCATGAACGGTTGTCAGGAAAGTTCAAACTATCCCTAACTCTATATATACCCCTCCTTCCCAACAGGTGAGGGAAGAGGAAGTGACACCAAGAGTGCACTAAAAAAATACTCAAGCAGTTTAAGTATACTACCAAGTTCAGTACCACCACAACTAAAAGAGAGTTTTTCGGCGATGCTTTGATGCCCGGCCATTGTCCTCTTAAAGACGCCCTCCCTCTCACTCAAGCGCATCACCACTCTCTCAGATGCTCCCTGTAGAGAGCACCCCTGAGAGCCCTACTCTCTGAAAAATCCACACTCAACTCCCACACCTTTGTATCCAGAGCTTACGTTTTGCATCATCGCATCTTTTTATCTTCTTAAAAAGATTACTGATTTGAGTATCGGAGGATAAATTGGATAATGAGTCTCACAAATCCTCTGATCTTTTTTTTGTTTGTTGTATTGTACAGGATTCAGATTTGAAGCAAATGGAGACCGGTTCCACTCCAGATTGGCTAGACCAAGTGATCCAAATCGTGGTTTTTCAATCCGTATAATAACTCTGATCCGATGATGTATCATTGGTACCGTTTGTGGGAAGCAATTGAAAAGTCCGAATACCATATCCCTACGAAAAACAACATGATGAACACCTGAGCACAAATTAGCGTGCCAATTAGATATGACATCTCATGTGGCAACTGCCCTTTATGAACAATCGTGTGGACGACCATTCCGAACCCTGAGTGTGCTCACGACATAGATGGACAACACTTCAAAGGCCGTCCAAACCATTTGCGCACACCTAAATGAGCGACCAAAGGGAGCTCCACCTCTACCTCCCAAACTGTTACGTCCAAGTAAAGGAATAGGGGGAAGAAGCACCCTGCCAAGAAGCCCCGTTGGCCTGACAATTTTAAGACTCAAGCTATCTCGAGTAATAAGGCCCCATTGCACCAAGACAATCGCCTAAATTACAGAACCCGGGAGAATAGCCTCGAGAGGCAAAATCCCTGCTACTCCCATGACAACAAGAGGACCTCGAATCGAGGAGGAGACTCTTATAGCACATGTCCTCCGCAGGCTATAAGCCGCCCGTCTTCTCATGCCTCTGAGAACCCCAAGGGGTTGAGGACCTTCTTCAACGCGAAAAGGATGGCAACCCCTCGTTAGATGCAGAAAGTGAAAAAAAAATATGGTAGCATGTGTTTGGAGGAGACACCATCGGGAAATCCGTAGACCTAAGGAGATCGCCATTCATGATGGAGATCCCGATACAACTACTCCCTTGCAAGTTTAAGATGTCGTCTCTGGAGCCTTACAACAGGAGCACATATCTAATGGACCATCTTGACCATTTTCGTACCCTCCTAAGCTTTCAGGGCTTGGATGAGACCGCAATGTGTCTATGCTTTTCCCTAACTCTCAAAGGGAATGCTCGAGCCTTGTTCTATCGACTTCAACCCAACTCGATCCGAACGTTCCAAAAACTTGCTGACCACTTTTTGTTACAATTCGCCTCAAGCCGAAGGGAAGAAAAGTAACTATGGCACCTTACCCACGTCAAGGTGGAGCTGAACAAAAGCTTGAAGAGTTTCTTGTCTCGGTTCACAATTGAGGCCTAGAAGATACCTAAGCTCACCGATGTAATGATGCTGAACGCTATCATATCAACTTTATAGCCGGGCGATTTCGTTAAGTATCTGACCCATAAAGACCCATAAACCTTTTGAGAGGTCGAAACCGTCGCCCGTACTCATAAAGCGGCTGAAAAGGCTAATGAGGCAAAGCTACTAGAGTGTGTGAACCACTTCCATTAGGGACCGGCGAACAAAAAGAGGAAGAATGGAGACCATGTGAGCTCCCGCGGGCCAAGGTGGAGCCAACAACGCGAAGGGAATTCAAGGCCCTAAACTTGACTCCCTTAAATAACTCTCACACCAACAACCTGATATAGATTCGGTATAAAAACATCTTGAAGTGGCTGAAGGCGCTGAAGAACCCAGATGAAGGGGACCAATCAAAATATTTTATTACCATCGATGTGCGGGCCACAGTACTAAATACTACCAAACGCTGTAGAAAGAGATTAAAAACCTGATTCGGAAAGGCCCCCTCACCCGATTTCTACAAAGACCTGGGCAGACCTCCAGAGAAGCAGACAGGGACAAAACTAAGTAGCCGAGGAATCAAGTGGCAGTCAAGATCGTTAACATCGTGATGCCATGAACAATGTAGAACAATGCCCCGGATTATCCAAATATGATCGCCGGTTGTAAGAAGTCAAGGGTAGGAACTAGGGATGATATTATTAGTTTTAGTAACGAAAATATGACTCATGTATTATCTTCTCATTTTGATCCCGTGGTTGTATCTGTCCTCATTTCCAATCGTATTGTGAACTATCAACTAAAACGAATGTTTATCGATAGTAAAAATTTTAAAAATTTACTTTATCTTAATGCATACTTCAAATTAGGTTTAAAGATGAGTTAAATGAAAACCCACCAAAGGACCCCTATATAGGCTGGACAACGAGCCGGTACCCGTTCAGGGGATCGTCTAGCTGGAAATTATGCTAGGGGCTTATCCAAGGATAACCTCCAAGATGCTTACCTTATTGGCAGTAGACCTATCGTCGGTCTACAATACCATCCTCGGATGTCCCTCCCTGATCGCTTTTGGGGAAGTGATCTTAATCCCATAACTAAAAATAAAATTCTTTACTCCCTACAACATAAGAGAAGTCCTTGGTGACCTAATGGTCGGGCGAACATGTTACCTGTTTCAAGTCACTTAGGTGCCTTTTGGCCAACCAGTCGAAGGCCTTGACCTCCATGACGAGGCCAGCTTACTGCAAGCCCAATTTGAAGAATTTACAGACCAAATCCCAATGATCTTGAGAAATGTATTCAAATAGGAAGTTCCTTACCGAAACCCCTCTAGAACTAGCTAATCGGCTTCCTCCGATAAAACTCCGACGTCTTCGCATAGACGCCTGCTAACATGCCAAGGATACTGATCAAATAATGGTCCATAAGTTGGGATTAGATCTCGGTTATAAACTTGTCTTGCAGAAATAAAGGAACCATTCAATTGAAAAATTAGTCGCCATCCATGAGGAGGTGAAAAAGTTGCTCGATGCTGGGTTCATCAAGGAGGACCACTACCTAAACTAGCTATCCAATGTGGTTCTAGTCAAGAAAAGTAATGAGAAGTGGAGGATGTGCATTGACTTCTCTAACGTCAACAAGGCATGTCCTATGGATAGCCTTCCACTACCGAAGATCAATCTACTGGCAGATTCCACATCCGGTTATAAACTATTGAGCTTTATGGATGCCAACTCGGTTGTAACTAGATTTGAATGAGCTCAAAGGATGAGAAGTATACGTTGTTCATGACTGACCAAAGGACGTACTGTTACAAAGTTATACCATTCGAACTAAAGAATGCCAGTGCAACCTACTAGCAGCTTGTAAACAAATATTCGAAGGCCAACTTGGGTGGAATATGGAGGTGTACGTGGACGACATACTCGTCAAAAATAGAAAAATCGATAACCATATGCATGACCATGATGAGGCGTTCAACATCTTCCTGACTTATCAGATGAAGCTCAACCCAACCAAGTGTGTATTCGGTGTGACTTTGGAAAAGTTCTTGCGTTTCGTCATCTTATAACAGGGGATTGAGGCAATCCCTAAAAAGATAAAGACTATCATCGATATGAACTCACCTCAGACCATAAAAGTCCAAAAGCTTACTAGGAAGCTCGTGACGCTCTTCCATTTATTGGCAAAGTCTGCAGAAAAGTACTTACCATTCTTCAAAGCTTTAAGGGGGACCAAGGCTGTCGGCTTCTAGTGGATGATTGACTATGAAGCCACATTCCAAAAATTGAAGGACTATCTCTTCAACCCGCTTCTTCTTACATCCCCCAAAAGAAGGCGAAGAGCTGTATTGATATCTAACAATATCTGACACCGCATTGAGCTCAATCTTGGTCCGACAGCAGTCCAACGGGTAACAACCTATACATTACGTCAGTAAGGTCTTGACGGACCCGGAGACCCGATACTCTCATGCCAAAAGAATGGTATTGGCACTCGTCTACTCCGCCTGAAAACTCCACCCTTATTATCAGGTACACAAAATTATTATTTTAATAGACCAACCGCTAAAAAGAATCCTATAGAGGTCAAATGTTTCCGAACAACAGGTCAAATGAGACATTGAGTTTGGCGAGTTCGACATGGAGTTTCAATCAAAGCCAACCCTGAAGGGCCAGACCTTGGCAGACTTCAATGTTGAAATAATAACCCCAACTCTAGAAACCCTTGACCTCGTCAAGAACGACAGTCGGTAAAAGGCTACAATGTGGACCTTGCACGTGGATGGTTCCTTCATACAAGTTGGCAATAGAGTCGGCATGATCCTGAAAACTTCTGACGGGTCAAAGATAAAGTACTTAATAGCCCTCAGATTTTTTGTGACCAATAACATTGTGGAGTACGAGGCGTGATCGCCAGGCTTCGACTAGCCAAATAGTATTCAGCTAAGAGCTTGATCGTCTACAATGACTCGGAATTGGTTGTCAACCAAGTCGGAGAAAATTTTGCGGCCTCTAACCCTCAACTTTTCAAATATCTCTCCATGGTTTGAGGCATGACTTCTGCATTTGACAGTGTGAAAATGATCTACATCCTGAGAAAAAAAAAACATAAAGGTAAATCGGCTAGCAAAGGCCGTAACGACCAAGGACCCTAAGCAATATGCGCAAAGTTCTCGGCATTCCCAATATAGAGAATCCAGAATCAAAGATGATACAGATAGCCGACCTGAAAAACTAAATGACTCCTTACAAAAGATGTCTATTTGATGGAATGCTACTTGAAAACCCGAATGAGGCCAAGCGCGTGAAAAAGACAGCAGGTTAGTACACTATCATGGAAAGAAAGTTATACCGATATGGGTATTCCATCCTATACTTACGGTGTCTTACGCAAGAAGAAGTTGACTACGTACTTGGAGAGGTGCACTTCAGCATTTGCGATTCCTATGTTGGGAGCAAGAACCTCGCTTTCAAGATCATGCGGTAAGGTTACTATCGGCTCACAATGAAGTGTGACGCATTGGATTTCGTACGAAAATATGAGAATTGTCAAATCCATGGGAATATCATCTATCAACTGCATACAGATCTCCAAGCCCTATAGTCGTTGTGACCGTTAGCACAATGGGGGCTTGATATCCTCGACCCCTACCTATGACATCTGGACAAAGAAAATTTGTGATCATCGAGATCAACTATTTTACATAGTGGGTCGAGGCTGTCCCTTTGGCACGAATCACCAAGCAGAATATAACAGAATTTATCCACCAGAGTATCATGTGTAGGTTCAGTTTTTCAGATGTCATAGTGACCGATAATGGAACTCAATTTATTGGCAAGCAATTTACTAGGTACTGCACAAGCCTGAAGATAAAGTTGATTCATATCTCAATTGCCTACCCTCAATCCAATGGACAATTGGCGGTAACCAACCGCACGCTGTTGCATGGATTAAAAATAAAACTGAAAAACGTTAGGGGCTCGTGGGCAAACAAGCTACCATATGTATTTTGGTCCTATAAGATAATACCCAGGAGCCAACCCGTAAAACGCCCTTCAGCCTGTGCTATGGGACCGAGACTATCATTCTAGTAGAGGTCAGACTGTCTAACCTCTAGGTCTAATGCTTTGACCCACTCAACAACTCTCAAATGTTTCAAAAATATCTTGATCTGCTCGAAGAAGCCTGGGACGTGGCACGTTTACGGACGGTAGCCTACTAGCGAGAAGTCGCACGGTACTACAATAAAAAGGTGAAAATGCGCTAGTTCGAGATGGGAGATTTAGTCCTGCGGAGCATAGAGGCAACCGCAAAAATGTCAATCGGAACAAGCTCTCACCTAACTGGGAGAGGTCTTTCCTTGTCTTAGTCATTCTCCAAAGCAGGGTATACAAGTTGAGTATCCATAATAGCAAACTTGTCCCTAGGACATGGAACGCTTCTCACCTAAAGAAATATTTTCGGTAGATATGTATAGAATCTAGGTAGAGTTAGCATACATCATCTAGACTGCTTGTAAAGTGTGCCACATTTAATTAATAAAATAACTATTGATGTATCCTCAATTATTCATATGAATGCTTATTTGTCATCTTATAAAATTGCACGACTTAGGCTACCCCTAAGTCAGATGAGGTCCCTTCACCTGCCCCTCGAGCCATCATTTGCTCATCAACAAAACTCGGTCACGTTACCAAGCGGTCCTAATGATGTCGGATTCTAAAACTTGATCACGATATTAAGCAGTCCTCTTGAGGCCGAAAGCTAAAAACTTAGGGAGCTTCCTTAAGCACTCATGCGAATACCTCCAGCCAAAGGAGATAGCATCATCAACCTACCATGATCCAATAACTTAGGTCAGATGCACTAAAACTATGATACCCTCTAGCAGGGCCGAGCACAAGTAGCAACACGTGAACAATGACTTAAGTTACCTCAAAAGCTCAACAACGAAGGTTATATTGCCCAACTAGTATGTAAACCAATATATATATATGCATAAATGATACTGAGAAAGAGAAGAAGCTCGACACGATTGCACAACTTGATTTTATTCCTTTTCAAAAAATATTAAGATACATGAAACAAGATTTTATTACGAAGGAGGATGGTCGTGAGGCTGTGAGGTTTCTGGAAAAGGCTCCCAAGACTCCACATTATCTTTAACACATTAGATCGATGCCGAACACTAGTGTTTCTCGGACGAAAGATGGAAATTGGAATGGTTGGAGCCACAATCTTTATTATGTGCCGGCAAAGACCAATGACATCCCAATACTTATACTCCATCACCTACTTGATGTCACCTGGGCTATTGGAGGACCTAAGCTCGTTCTCAAATCAGAAGTTTTGGTCACAAAGAAAAGTGTATTTCTGCTTGGTCTTGAATAACTCACATTCGAGACAAGAAACATGCTCCTCCATAATCCTAAACTTCTCCGTCTCAATATAATTCTTAGAGAGGTGGTCGGTAGTGGAGATAAGTTGGTGGACCGATTCATGCACCTATAAAAGAAGAACAAGTTAGAAATAACAAAAGTAAGGAAAGAACTTAGAAGATATTCAGCTGTTACCATAAGAAAAAATGAGCTCCCTGTGGGATGATCGCGTATTGGGGCCTCCAAAACCCCTTGGACCTCACATTTCGGGGCTCTATGCCGGCCACCTCAACCACCTCAATAGCTCCTTCATCCAAGAACTCCTCTCAGACCTCAGAAGTAGGAGGCCTAGAGCGCCGCACTTCAGTCACCCTCACAACTTCTTCGGCCTCAAGAAAGGACCTTCGGCAACCACTATAGTCTCACCCTCCTCGACAACCTCCTCTGCCCAATCCTTTGCAATCCAGTCAGAAGCCTCCTCGGTAAAGTCAACTGGAGGGTTGGGCACGAGCTCTTCATGTGGCAAAAAAGCAATGACCGAGGCCTCAAAGGTGGCTAGTGTCTACACCGAGATTGGCTCATCTACTGTGTTGACCCCCCGCACACCCTCGGTTGGACCAGGAAGGGTAAAAAGCTTGCCCACCTCAAAAGATCTGACGACATCGGGAACTTGAGTGGATGGAGAAGAAAGAACTAGGGCCGCCCTCTTCGACAACTTCTTTGCTCCCACTAGCTAATCAATGGTAGTCAAATTGTCGTTGGAAGAAGAGGACCAGCTGAAGCCCCCCGACATTTGGGTGCCTTGTTCGAGGGCTCACTGATGCACAGTGGCCTCTGTTTTCTCTTGGGTTTCCTCTTCACGGCCAATGGCGCAAGGGCTGTTTCTAACCCCTCCAAATGCAGTTCCCAATTCACCGTGTGGGGCTAGACAACAACCAGCGATTCTTCTTATTCTCATTAAAAGTACTAGCATTTGCCTAGAGAAGGCCTGTCAGTCCCCTCACCTAATCCTTCTTGTGCTCAAATACCTTAATGGTAAAATGCGCGTGCACACGGACCCACTCGTTGGAGGTATCCCATCCCAAAGGAACCGATAAGAAAAAGTATTGGTTGTTCCACCTTTTTGTTAAGTCAAAGTTTCCCCGGCTCAATTGAACCCTGGACATGGTGAAATCGAGGTCCAATTCGCCCCATGGTGAAACCTAAGAATCACCTTTATGGATGTGGTGTTTAACTCGAGGCCATGATAGCGTGCGAAAACGCATAAGAAAACCGGATAGTGGACGACGTTGGGTTGTAATCTCACCACCGGAACGTCCAAGGCTGTCATGATTCGATGCAACTCTAGCGTCATTAGATAGTAAAGGCCCCCTTTCAAATGGATTTTGTATATTGTGATATACCCTTCCAGTGGAAAACAAGCTCTGCCACTACTGCTTGACAAAAGGCATACCTTCGATCTTGAAATCCTATACCAATCATGCAAGGGCTCAACGTCATTAGAAGTAAGGATGGATTGGATATCGTTTACACCGAACGCCATTGAAGAATGAAGAGAATTTGAAGCAAAAAAAGAGCGAAGAGCTTTCAAAAGAAATGCGAAAATGACAAATTCAAATAATTTAAATAGCAAAGGATCCTGGATTGAGATGATGTCATAGAAGAAAATTGAAAAGACGCACCTCATTATAGTCTCGATATGTGTTAGCCACGCATGAACTCTGTGTTCGGCGCCTATAATGATGACTAGTGTGGTGCCTAATTTTGTACTACTAGACGAGACAGCACAGGCCTCAAAGGCTCCCCACATTTAATGCTACCGCTGGTGGCGCATGCATGCCATACGATGTCTGTCAGCCTAAGAAGGTTGAAATTCATACCGGAAGGTTGAAATTCAAGCCCCCCGACATGGGGGATAAGTGATGGGTTTGGTCAGTCTAGCCCAAGAAGTGGGCCCATCAACAAAAAGAATTGGCTCAAAACTAAATAACATCCGAACCAACTCAGTCAGTCCAGGTAGCCCAAAGCGAATGGATGAGCTCATCGGCCTTGTCAGGACGGCCCACATGTACTAAAAAAATACTAAAAGGGAGGAAGTGATACCAACAGGAGAGGGTGGAGGAAGTGATACCAAGAGTGCAGTAAAAAAATACTCAAGCAATTTAAGTATACTGCCAAGTTCAGTACCACCGCAACTAAAAGGGAGTTTTTTCTGCGACGCTCTGACATCTAGCCATCGTCCTCTTAAAGATGCCCTCCCTCTCACTCGAACACATCATCTCTCTCTCCGACGCTCCCTGTAGAGAACACTCGTTGAAGACCTACTCTCCAAAAAAATCCACACTCAACTCCTACATTTTTGCATCCGTAGCTTACTTTTTGTATCATTATATCTTTCTATCCTTTTAAAAAGATTACTGATTTGAATATCGGAGAATAAATCAGAGAGCGAATCATACCAGTCATTTAATATCTTATTTGTCTATTGTATTGTACAGGATTCAGGTTTAGAGTAGATGGAGATCGAATCCACTTCAGATCAGCCAGACCAAGTAATCCAAACTGTGGTTCTCCTATTCGTATAATAACCCAAATTTGAGAATGCATCAGGTTACATTTGAAGTAGTTCAGTTGACCTTATCCGCCATGTTATCCATTTCGAAAGAAAGAGAGAGAGATATA
>JAODPA010066929.1:0-10745 GCA_025585075.1 Nepenthes mirabilis
CCAACGGTGAAAAAAAATTCAAATACTCTGTTGGACCACCAACTCCAACATTGGCTCAACAGGACAAAAAGGCCCAAATCCTGAAAGATCCAAACGTTCTCCCAACGGTCAGCGCCAGCGTTGACCGATTAAGGCACAGGCGGGCGGCCAACACACGCGCAGAACGGTCAACCCGACTGTTGACCGGAATCACTGTAACAGCAAGTCAAAAATAAAAGACTTTTCACGGGTCTGGCCCACTTGAACCTATGATCCAGCAGACAACCAGCAACGGCTCTTTCAACATATTCCATGAACTTAGCCAGCACACAAAAAGGATATTGACAAAATTAACGCTTTTCCCATAAGGAAGACGCCAAATTTTTTCAATTTTCTGCCAACTAGGGCTCTCGAACGGTAGATATATGGAAGGAAGGTGAGTAATTTGGAAAGCCGCTGACCGCCAGAAAGGGAAGTAATCTCAGCAAGTTTGGCAACTTGTACATCCCTGTAGAAGGAAGGCCATCCAGAATGATGCAGGGGATCACACCTTCTAACCAAGGAAGATCACCCTGTCACCTATTAAGTAAGCCCTAGAATCCCCATTTAGAGTATGCAAAACTTCTAATCACACAATGCCCACAACGACAACCTAGACAAACATACAATTCTCTACTCTCTGCTGACACTCAGAAAATCCAAAGCATATAAACGTACTTCTGACAGTCATTTACTACCTCCTTACCATCCAAATTCAAGAAGACGGCTTTGCCTCTCTTTCATTTGGAGATTCACACACTCTTGCACTCTCTTTTTCAATTCTCAATTTCAGTAACCTTCTCAGATTTCAAAGGCCGTTGACTGACTTGAGCGTCAGAGTATCTTCGGTGGGACAACTTTCCACTGATACACTAATATCCTGTTCGTTTTAGTGGTGTATAGGATCCAAACTCAGTGAACGGAGCCGAAACCAGGACAAGCGGATCAGCCCGAATCTGTTTGAAGTTTGGATCCAAGGACGCATCATTGGCGCCGTCTGTGGGAAGCGCTTACAAAAAGCCAACCACAATTCCTCGCAACGCTCTCTTTTCACTGCCAGATTCATCTGCAATGGTGAATACGAGAGCCCAAGCTACAGATCCCGTTAGAGACGCCATTTTTTCCAACCAGGACCACGCTGCTGGTACCCTGATCAATGGGACGACAGGCGGGGCATCAGTGCCTTTCTTTCAGTAACTGATGGAGCAGATGCAGACCAATAACTGTCTGCTCCAAATATTTTGCTCTCGACAAGAGAAGCCACAGCAGGTGGCTCTGCCAGCAACCGTCCCTACGCCAACCACCGAAAAAAGTGGCCAAAGGAAAAAGAAGTCGGCTAGAAGGCTCGAGAGGCCCATGAATAATCCAATCCCAGTCTCTTTACGCGCTCCAGGCCAGAACAGGCCTGAAGAGCGCTCTGGGAGCACAACGCCAGGAGAAAGTCCGGAGAGAAGAAATCCCCGATACTCTTGGGCAAAAAATAAAAACTCAGTCGAGGAGCGAGCCTCCAGGGCTGCCAGGTCTGCTGGAGGCAGTAGCCGGCCGGCTACTGGATCCTCCGGGACAAAACAGACTTGAGAATTTACCTCAACTCTAAGAGATCTGCCAACGCTGCTCGCGCAGATCCACGGGTGGATAAGATTTGGAACCGCATGTTCAAGGACAATTAGCGCGCGGTTGACCTTAATAGATCTCCTTTCACAGCGGAGATCCTAAACCATCTACTGTCCACCAAGTTTAAGATGCCTTCCCTTGACTCATACAATGGGAGCAGTGATCCAATTGACCATTTGGATCACTTTCGCACACATCTGAGTCTACAAGGGTTGAAAGACTCAACAATGTACCGCTGCTTCCCTCCCACGCTGAAGGGAGATGCCCGTATCTAGTTTCATCACCTCTATTCAGGCACCATCAGTAGCTTTCGGGAGCTCACAGATCTCTTCCTGACTCAGTATGCCTCGAGTCGATAGGAAGAGAAGCAACTGTGGCACCTCTCCCACATTAAGCAGAAGTCAGGAGAGAACCCACGGCGATTTCTGGATCGCTTTGCGGCAAAGGCTAGGCGGATTCTCCAAATCATGGAGGAGATGAAATTAGGCAGTCTCATCTCCGCGTTGGCCTACGGAGACTTCTTCAAGCACCAGGCCCATAAGAATCCCGAAACATTCCGGGAGGCGGAGTCAATCACCCGGGTATGCGCAGCGGCAGAGGAGGCCAACGAAGCGAAATGCCCAGAATGGGCAAATCAGCCTCGATCATTCCCTGGAAAGAGAAAAAGAAAATACGGCGGCAGTGATCACTCCCGTCGGAAGCAGCATAGGATTGGGCCGTCAGAACGCAGAGATTACAGGCCCACTAGCTTTACACCCCTGATGGACACACGCTCGAATGTCCTTATGCAGATCGGCGGAAAAAAATTCCTGAAGTGGTCAAAACCATTGAAGAAGGATACTGGGAACCAGTCGAAGTACTGTGACTTCCACTACTCTGCTGGACATTCTACTGAAGATTGCAAGACGCCGTAGAGGAAGATTGGGGAGCTGATTCGTAGGGGCCACCTCACCAAGTTCGTCAAGGGCCCTGGGCAGAATTCTGGAGAAGTTGGCGGAGAAGGGCAGGAACCGTCTTCTCCCCGAAACTAGGTTGCAGTAGGGGTCGTTAATATAGTCACCACCCGACCTACCAAAAACTGAGCCAACGACAAGGAGCAGCACATTGGGAGGAAGAAGCAGCGCACGACGAACAACACCATTAGTTTCAATGACGATAATTTCGCTCATGTAATGTCTCCCCATACTGACCCCCTTATTGTATCCGCACTCATTTCAGACGGTGGTATTGACTACTAGCTGAAACGAGTGTTTATTGATAATGGTAGTTCAAAGAACTTGCTTTATTTGGATGCATTCTTTAAACTAGGCATAAAAAAGAACCAATTAAAACCTGCCGAGGGCTCATTGTATGGCCTTGACAACGTGCCAATGCTTGTCCAAGGGACCATTCAACTAAAGGTCACCTTGGACACTTATCCAAAAACAGCGAGCCGAACACTCATCTTCTTGGTGGTCGACCCACCTTCTGTTTATAATGTTATACTAGGCAGGCCGTTTTTAACAGCGTTCGGGGCAGTCACCTCAATTTCACACCTTAAGATGAAGTTTTCAACGCCTTACGGTGTTGGAGAGGTGTTAGGTGACCAAGTTACTAGGCGGACATACTACATGTCTCAGGTTACCCCTAGCGACAGCACTAGAACAGTTGGGAAACTCGATCATCGAGACGAGATAACCCTACAACAAGCGCAATCTTGCGAAACCATTGATCTAGTCCCACTGAACCCGGAGGAATCGAAAAGGTGTATACAGATCGGCGGCTCACTCGTCGGAACACTACGCGATGAGTTGGTCATATTCCTGCGACGAAACACTGATATTTTTGCGTGGACTCCAACAGACATGCCTGAGATTCTAACTGAGGTGATGGTCCACAAGTTAGGGCTTGATCCTGGCTAGATGCCCGTTAGGCAGAAGCGGAGAAACCTCTCCGTAGAAAAGCTGATCGCCATCCGAGAGGAGGTAAAGAAACTGCTGGACGCAGGATTTATTAGTGAAGTCCGCTACCCGGATTGGTTCTCTAACATTGTCCTGGTGAAGAAAAGCAATGAAAAATGGCGGATGTGCGTTGATTTCATCGACGTTAACAAAGCCTACCCAAATGACAGTTTTTCCTTACCTAGGATTGACCTGCTGGTCGACTCGACGACCGGACATGAGCTGCTAAACTTCATGGACGCCTATTCGGGTTACAATTAGATCTAGATGAGTCCGGAGGACGAGGAGTACACCTCGTTCATGATGGATCAGGTCACCTATTGCTACAAAGTAATGCCCTTTGGACTAAAAAATACTGGAGCAACCTATCAACAACTGGTCAACAAGATATTTAAAAAACAGATCGGTCATAACATGGAGGTCTACATCGATGACATTCTCGTCAATAGTAAGGTCACCGGCGACCATATCCGCGACCTGGCAGAGTTGTTTGAGGTGCTCTACAAGCATCACATGAAACTGAACCTTGCTAAGTGTGTGTTCGGGATAGCCACTGGCAAATTCTTGGGTTTCAACGTTTCCCAATGGGGAATTGAGGCAAACCCAGAGAAGATTAAGGTCATCGCAGATATTGCTCCACCACGGAGCGTAAAGAACGTCCAGGGATTGATTGGATGGCTGGCAGCGCTGTCCCGCTTTCTTGCGAAGTCTGGCGATAAGTACCAGTCCTTCTTTAATATCCTAAGAGGAACAAAGTCCAACGGGTCTCAATGGACGGTAGACTGCTAGACAGCTTTTGATGAATTGAAGCGGTATCTGGCCAGCCCGCCACTGCTAGTGTCACCTGAGGGCGGAGAAGAACTGTATCTTTACCTGACAGTGTCGGAAGCATCCATTAATTCTGTCCTCGTATGCCAGGACTCCGACACTCAATGACCGGTCTATTATGTAAGTAAAATGTTGACCGGCCCAGAGACTCGCAACTCGTACGCAGAAAAACTGGCCTTGGCACTTATATTTTCTGTGTGGAAGTTAAGGCTATACTTTCAGGCGCACAGTGTAGTGGTCCTTACAGACTAGCCTCTGAAAAATATACTCCAGAAACCCGATGTTTCTGGACGGCTGGTAAAATGGGCTATCGAATTGGGCGAGTTCGACATCGAATTTTGACCTAGATCTGCTGTAAAAGTACAGGCTCTGGCTGACTTCATTGTTAAGACCACGACCCCAATTCTCGAAGAGTATCTCATAGAAAGCGCGGTAAGCTTGGCGGAGTTCTAGATTGGATACTTCACGTAGATGGATCGTCTACGGACGCCAGCAGTGGCGCTGGAGTGGTCCTCGCGACCCCAGATGGGTTTGAGGTGAAGTACTCCCTTAGACTCGATTTCCCGGCAACCAACAACATTGCCAAATACGAGGCTCTTTTAACCGGATTATGATTAGCGAAGGAGTGCTCTGCCAAGAGGTTGGCGGTCCACAGCGACTCTGAACTAATCGTTAACCAGGTCAATGGAGACTTCGAGGTAAGCAACAATCACCTGGTTAAGTACTTGGCAAAGGCGAGGGAGACCGCCCAGGGTTTCGACAAACTAACCCTGGTTCATGTTCACAGAACTGAAAATTGGAAGGCAGACCAGCTGGCTAGAGCCGCTGTAGTCGAAAATCTAAAACAGTACTCAATGGACATGAGAGAGATTCTGAACGCTCCCAACATAGAGAAACAGGAGGCGATGCAAATTTCCGAAGTGAAAAACTGAATGACGCCATATCTTAGCTATCTGGTTGACGAATCATTGTCAGAAGACGCAGAGAAGGCTAAGCGAATCAAAAAGACAGTCGGTTGGTATACTGTGGTTGACAGACAGCTATATCGCCGTGGCTACTCAACCCCATTCCTCCGGTGCCTAACTCCCGAAAAGGCTAACTACGCCTTGGACAAAGTACACATCAGGATTTTCGAATCGCACATTGACGGAAAAAACTTAGCCTTTAAGATCATGCGGTAAGGCTACTACTGGCCGTCGATTAAAAAGGACGCGCTCGAATTTATAAAGAAGTCTGAAAGTTGCCAACATCACAGCAACCTTCACCACCAGCCGTCCGCTGACCTGAAGACACTTCAAAACCCTTGGCCCTTTGCGCAATGGGGGCTCGATATTCTCGATCCATTTCTCGTTGCCACGGGGCAAAGGAAGTTCATCATCGTGAACATCGACTACTTCACTAAGTGGGTCAAGGCCATCCAACTGGCGAAGATTACGGAGTACAACGCTCTTGAATTCCTTTGCCATAAAATTATTTGTAAATTTGGCGTTCCTGAGGTCGTCGTGACCGATAACGGGACCCAATTCTCGAAAAAATGCTTCACCAAGTATTGCGTTAGCCTTGGCATCAAGTTGGTCCACGCTTCGGTGGCATACCCCAAAGCGAATGGATAGGTGGAGGTCAAGAACTGAATGCTACTCCATGAGTTAAAGACCAAGCTGGAGGACGCAATGGGCTCCTAGGTAGATGAGCTCCCCTCAGTTCTCTGGTCTTACAGGACAACTCCAAAAGAACCAACGCGTGAGATGCCCTTTAGTCTTTGTTACGGGACTAAAGCGGTAATCCCGGTCAAAATCGGGCTTCTAAGTCTTAGGGTGGAATGGTTTGACCCACAGGGTAACTCCTAAAAAATCAGGAAACACCTAAACTTATTGGAGGAAGCCCGCGATACCGCTAGAATACGGACAGTGGCCTACTAATATCGAATTGCCTGATACTATAACAAAAAGGTAAATGCGCGACAATTCGATGTTAGAGACCTGGCCCTACGAGGTGTCGAGGCCACAGGCAAGCTGGCCGGTCGCATTAAGTTCTCCCTTAATTAGGAAGGGCCTTTCCTAGTCTTCATTGTCCTGCGAAACAGAGCATACAAACTCTGAAATAAGGACGGAAAGTTGGTCCCACAAGCATGGAATGCGATCCACCTCAAACGCTACTTCCAATAAAGGGCCCAGGTACGTATTTGCATTTTATGTGTACGCATTCGCCTGCTTGTTTCAATTCGTCAAAATGAGTGTTTTCTTAGCATACTACCTTCCCCTTCCTGTGTGCATATATATATGTGTTTGCTTTACAGGTTACCCGACCTAAACTGTCCCTAAGTTGGGAGGGTCCTCACTCTCTCATTAATAAATCCCAGTTATCCAGGTGGCCAATAAGTGGCCGAACCTGAACCTCAGTCATCCAAGTGGCCCATTAGCAGTTGCATTTAAGCCCTAGTCATCTAGGTGGCCCATAAACGGTCTAGTATGAACCTCGGTCATCCGAGCGGCTCGTTAGCAGTCGTATTAAACTCTGGTCATCCAGGCGGCCTATATGTGATCGGATCTAAACCTTGGTCATCCTAGTGGCCCGTTAGCAGTCAAAATCTTAGGGGGTTAGTGCAGCACAAGCAACAACCTCTTCTACGAGGAGATAGTGTGATCAGTCAACGATGGTCAAAGGGAGAAAAATTCTTCTCCAACACTGGCCGCCTAAGTCAGTACTTGGGCAACGCCACAGGCTTCACTCACAAGCCGCCACTACTAGACTGGTTAACACAGCCGCCTCCAAAAAAGCCTAAGGATTTCACTCCTTTGGCAGCAATGCAATGGCGGCCAGCCAACTAAGTTGGCCGTCCAGTACGGTAGACATACAAGCACAAAGCAGGAAAAAAAAATAGACAAAGTGAAAAAATTCTCATTTTATTGCTTTCAAACATATTACAGTGTACATGATACAAAGGGAAGACCAAAAATCAGCAAAAGGAGGCGGAGGCAGCGCCTGACCGTCTCGCGGATCCCTCACGAGACTTTCGCGGGTCTGGGCGGACCTGTTTGACATATTAAGCAGATCCACCGAAAAATTAGGGTCAATAAGCCGCGCGATACGTCGACATATATTGACCCCTTCCCACATCCGCATCCACATCAGCTGTTCAATCTCGTGGGGGCATATCCGGAGGCTCAAGCGGTTCTCCAATTTCGTTAGCTTCCCTCCAAGATGGCTAAGACACTCGGTGATCTGCTCATTCTCCTGCCTTAGCCAGGCATTCTCCTCTTTCAGACTAGCATTCTCAGCCTCTGTATCGGCCAAAACAGTCTGCAAGGCGGCAACATCAAACATGTGCTTCGCCGCCAAAGCCGCCAGTTTCGCATCCAGCCAGGCAATCTCTACCTCCCTGTCAAAGATCACCCGGTCCTGCTGGTCAATTATCTTGACAATGGCAGCCATCACCTTCTCCTTCTGTACCAAAAAACAAAACAAATTAGGAATCCTAAGAGGAGAAGTTATGCAAAAAGCATCACGAAACATTATACCTCCTAGACTCTCCGTGCGGGCCTCTCAGGTTTGGCCTCCAAGTCTGGCCCTAGCGGCGGCAAGCTGGAATCAATGCCCTCGCGAGCGGAGTTGGTGGCAGACTCCTCCAGGATCTCCTCCAGGAGCCCCTCATCGACGTCGTCTGCAGCGGCAGCAGGCTCCCCAGCGACAGCCTCCGCTGCGACTGCTGGAGGATCCAGATCAACCACCGACTGCTCAGCAGGCATCTGCATGGTTGGTGAGCCGACAGAGGCTCCTGCGCCTCCGCCGGTGGCTCATAGGCTGGCTCTGAAAAAGTCTCCATCTGCGCCGCTCGAGGAACCACCTGTGGCGCGGGCTGCGCCAGGATAACGCCTTCTCCCCTAACCTCTAGTAGATCCTCAAACGACTTCTCCATCCCGGTGGCACTGCCGGGGCCGCTGTAAATGCCGGCAGCGATATAATCGGGCCCTGAAGATGATGAGGAGGGTGTCTCCACTACCATCCTTTTGGGTCATGGGCTAATGAAGTCATTGTCTGTTGGACGGGGGCAGATGAGCAGGCCTCTGGACTCCTCCGGACGTGTGACGGACCGACTTATTTTTCTTAAATAACCCTCTATCAATAACACATCATTAATGCCCATAATTAGATTTATACATTTCTACATAAAATTAGGCAAAGTTTCCTCTATAATTGGACGAAAAACCGAATACAACCTGTTCAAATAGGTTCTGCACAAGCACACATCTATCAAAAGGCTTAACATCAAGCCTACAACACACCACACAGGAACACACACTGCCATATCATCCATGGCTCCAATATAGTACTTCTAACTACTATACTGGATCTAGAGAGATGCCATCTAGCATGAAATAAAATTCATAACATCAATACAGACGCGGAAGCATACTATCATCATAAACTGCGGAAGCATAACAAATCCATAAAACAACAACAATGAGCCACGCTCAACTCTGAGTGGCCGTCTACAATTCGATACAACACTGAGTCCAAATCCTTCACACACTCGACGTCCGACCAGTCCCTTCACAATGCTTCTCCTTGCTCTAACTAATCAGGTGCCAACTTAATACTCTCACCTGGGAGGAGAAAACAGCAAGAGTGAGCGTACAGCTCAGCAAGTATAATCATACGTCACTATCAACCATGAAGAAGCATGAACATGATAATGAAAAGGTGCAACAAGCATTTGAAATACAATGAGACTTCAGAGGAAAGGAACATTTAGAAGTATCAATTTGCCATTTATCATGTCTTAGAACATTTAATTGCAATTTGAACATGTTTTAGTGCATTTATCAATTTACTTTAGTCTTTGCGGACCAGGGCCAGTAGGTCGTACTAGCAACGATGCGAGAGAACGAGGAAAGGATCATGATACTCCACATGATCTAAGGCCGTGAGGGATTATCTTTTACGACCCATCCGGGGGGTCGTGCACATCGTGCCGTATATCGCCCCATTCCCCCGGGGTACCAGGGCAGTCCTCGTTCTTCCACAATAGTATCCTAAGGCGTGACATGGATATCACCCGCTCACATAAGCGACCAGAATACGTGATCAAAGTATTCCTCGGGTTCCCACCGAGATGGACGTGTCAAGCCAGAGAATACTATCCATCTAAAAGTCCATGGTCCTAGTTTCATGATTCTATTTCTATATTCATTTGAGGAAAAGTCCACCATATCCAATTTACCATATCTCCCGCCATTTGGGAGGTTCCATCATTCACATATCACATTGTGGATTTTCCTCCGATTACTTGTTCGGTTCTTACTTTTCTTTGGATCTTAAGCTTTTTAAGCAATTCAATAATACATATAATTATCAAGGTTCATGAGAGATCGGAGTTGCTTACCATCGATGAGCCAATCACATTGGGGTCCTCCGGAGCCCGTTTCTGAATCTTACAATTTCAAATGCACATTAGTCATAACTTTCATAACAATGGAATGAGGGTAAAGCATGCACATTTTCCATTTATTTCATATGAACATTAACGGGGATCGTTTAATGCTTCCGGACGCCCCAAACGGGTAGATTCTTGTCCAATCGGACGTCCGGTTGATATACATACATCATTAGGACATGGTGATTCATATCTTGAGATCAATTTAAGATAATATAAAGGTGAAAGCATGTAAATTTATTTGTTCACCTCGGGTGAACAGTGTCAGGAAGCATTTAGAGGTCTCGGACGTCGTGAACGGGTCGATTCTTGTGAATTCGGACACCCGGCCGATAGGTATACATATTTGGGACGTGGTGATTCATATTTTGAGGTCAAATTAATATAATTTGAGGGGAAAAACAGTGAACCCGAATCCGGGCGTGGGTTAGAGTTTGGTGGTACCAAACCGATCGATTCAGAGCTTGTTTCGGTCAATAAATTATGGATTCCTTGATATTAAAGTATGGGTTACCAATTTCTCACAATTTGGGTGGGTATCGAGACAATAATACCTGATGAAAAATGAATAAAAATCATAAGAGGGCAAATAGTGAGTATGAGAACACTTGCCTCGACGTGCTCTACGTTTTCTCCAACTAGCTCGAGCTCGAAATCGGACCCGAAGGCCTCCATTTTCCCCTTTTCTCCTTCGCGAGCTCTTCCTCTCACCGGGCTCCCACGGGTGCTGCCGCCGCTCCACCGCGACACCCAGCCGGCCACGGCCTTGCACGGCCGTCTCCAGCCACCGCCGATGCCGGCGCTGCCTCCACCGGCGCCGCTCGCCCCCGCTCTCTCTCTTTCTCTCCCTCGTCGAAACCCTCGCCCTCACGCTGCTCTCTCTCCCGTTTTCTGCCTTCTGCTTCCCGAAT
>JAODPA010066930.1:0-10745 GCA_025585075.1 Nepenthes mirabilis
TTTTTAAAAAAAAAAAAAATTAAAAAAATTAAAAACAAAAAAAAAAAAACACCACAAGTTGCCATTAAAATCGGAAAACAAAAACCACCCACTAATTACTATCACAAATCAATTAAGGGGACCCTTAATCACAACATGGGAAAAACAACAACTAATCAGCTTCATTATCGGAAATAGATCAGTGTAGTGATTCAATATTCTTGCTTAGATCCTCCAGTTTCTTCATCCTCAGCTTCTCACTTTCATTTATAAGCTGCCAAGTAATTCAGCCATTAAATGTCAGCTAAAAATAGAATAACAAATTAGGCAATGCTTTCTATATTCATGGACTGCAGATCATCCCCGAAAGCAGTATTTCTGCAATAAAATGGTGAAGTTAGAGATAGTCATACGCCCGAGTCTGATAAGATAGAGATAAGAAATGCTACTCAGCAGTTTTCTCACACTATCCTCTCTCTAATGTAGTAAAGTGCCCCGCTGGGTTACTTAGCTGAATGATAAAACCATGGAACATGCTAGGACCGAAAAATGCGATAAAAGAAAACATAATGTAAAATATGTAGGAAAAACTGGATCTTGATTTGGATCAACGGCTCTATTTTTTGAAGAAAGCATAATCTTGGTCAGAATATAATCATAAATAGAAAATACTCACCTTTGACAAACCAAGTGTAAAGAATTCAAAAAAATTTTCTCTCTTCTCCTCACATAATCATCATTTTTCCCTTTCACCTTATCTTCTCTTTCTCTAAAATAATGGAAGCCTTCCATATGGATAGAAGAGACCTAAGAGGAAGAGGATGGTTGGTAACCTCCTACCACACAAGTGGTAGTGGTAACCACCTTAACCAACCAACGGGTCGGGTTGACCTATCATGAATGCTCACCCAATTTATGTAATCCAACAGCAACCAACTCCACTGCATGGAACCCATATTGTATTATGGTTGTCTCGTACTGTCATTTTGCTACAAAAATGCACTAGGGGGTTATTTGGTTAATGGAAGGGAATAAATTGATAATAGAATAAAAATCTTTAAAAAATAAGGTGAGAATAATTATTGATGAGGAATGGGGAATGGTGGCAAAGGATTGGTGGAGAACTGGATGGCCAGCCGGCATCAAGGGGTTGTCGGAGGTGAGCCGAAATCATGATGGGTTTCCGAAGGTGAGCTGGAGCATGCGGGTGGCTGTGAATGGCAGCAGGATAGGGGCGAGGGTGGGTGGGACCCAAAAGTAATTTTCTAACTTGTATGGCCATAAATAAATTCATCTCAAATATAGAATCAGTTATTCTTATTTTTTATAATATTTATTTACAATTGTCATTACAACTAAACGAGGTAATAATATCTATTCTCCATTATTCTTCCAAACCAAAGATGCAGTAAAGGTGATCCAAACTCACATGAATATGGCTTAATGGGTGAATTTACCTCCATGAGTTTAGCAACCAATTGAGTCTTTTCCCTGCTCTTCTCGTTGAAGGTCCCAAGCGCTTCCTTGTACTCTCTCTCCTATAGAATCAGGGGTGAAACTTTTCTTTCAATTTATAAGTTCACTGCACAATCTAACCATAACCTATAGATAAAAACATTGGCCAATATAAATTGATATTAAGCACCTGAATGCCAATATTTTCCAATATTACAATAATATTATAATACGTTGCCGTACTAATAATATATCGTAATATATTGATTGATATTTTACTATTAACTTACGATGTCGGTAAATTCGATATCGATACGTATTGTCCAATGTGTACCACAATAATATAGAGATGACCAATATCGATATCAATATTTTCATCAAGGTACTTTCCATTATATTATTAGAGATAAAAGCTCCACGAGTTGTTAGCATATGCTATCATCCATAATCAGATTTGGAAGCAATGACAACCATAAATGTTGATTTTACTGGCTCGCTAATATGCATCACAGAACTGAACTCATGTACTTTCTTGTAGTAGTCGGAGCCTTGGTGTTATAATAAAGTTGTCATGATTTGGCGGCTAAATTTGAATTGTAAAGATAACCTCTTATATAATACAATGTAAGACTACGTATAATAGACCCTAAACTGGTCCAACAGTTCCTCAAACTGCCTTTTTACTGAACTTTCATGGGGTTATCAACATGCATCTCAAACCATCATGATTCTGAAATAACATATTTGATACTATTGATTTTGCTAACAAGTTTCGAAAGGCAAACAGTTCTGCATTACCCTCTTCTGGCAGGTAAATCCCAGTGGCTTCAGCTCTCTGTTGACAGAGTCAATCCTTTTGCGTATAAATGCAACTTCCTTCCTCATTGGATCTTGGAGAGCCTCAAGTTCCTATTAGATGGTTTGCGTGATGGAGGAAATAAGTCTTTCATCAATGAGTAATAGATGAAGAATGCATATAAAATTGATTAGCATGAGAAGCAATGTGTATAACTATTGTACAATACAGACAGAAAGAAAATAAACAAAATGTAAACACTGATCATCTTTAGTTCATCCAACACTACATAGTGCAAAACGTAATGTACAAATTAATTATTTTTATATCAAGAGATTATTGCTTAGAGTGTGCTGAAATATTTCTTTATATTTAATATAGATGTTAGAATTGCACCACAACATGACTCATATTTAATAATTTATTAAAATAATTAAATGTTGCGATCCATATGGCTTTATTATATATTATTAAAGAAGCTATTTCCTTAATTAGCATATTTTTAATAGAAATAATGACAATTTTGTAATTAAGGAATCGTTCCTAATTTTATCATATAAATGACAAAATTACCCATCATTTGTTAAAGATAATGAGTGACGGTTTTCTGGATCATCGGGTGGTATTTAGACTTAAAATGAATATTTGTTTTGTTAACTTTCGTTCATCTAATTTTAAGCCTTTCTGAAAATAATAATAATAATAATAATATGAACTGCATACATAAAATTCTACAACTCTCATGAAAGAAGAGAGATAAAGGTGATGGGAAAGAAATCAAGTCGAGATTTTTCGAGAAAAAAAACTTTAAGTATGTTATAAACATCAAATTTTGTATTATAAAATTGTGCGATAGCATGATAATTATAACGATTTGTAAAAGTTTAAATCTCATAAATTTCTTACATTAAATACCATCGGTTGGCATAATTCCATTTATGTGTGTCTATTTTATGTTATTGTAGTAAGGCTTCTTTCTTGATAAAACCAATATATTGGAAAATCTTCCTTTTATTGCCTATGAATTTACCTCACGAATCTCAGCCAGGCGCTTAGTTTCTTCTTCCACACGACCCAACTGAGCCTGAACCCTTTCCTTCACCTCCATTTTCTTCTTTTCAATCTCTTCTTCCTTTGCGCGAAATTTAGACAAAACTGACCGCGAAATCTCTTCAGCTTTATCATCTTCATTTGGGCTGCTGTTGCAACTAATGGCTCCAGAGTTCTTCATTTTCAGCATCTGTGCTTGCTGCTGCTCCAATATCTGTTGCTCTGCTGCCATTGCAGCCTCAAGGAAAACCTTCTGTTCCTGGCCCTTGTATTTTATTGTCTCTCTTTGAAAGCTTATCTGGCTTAACAACGACAGGTTTCCTTCTCTTGTGATAGTTACTTCTGACCAAGGGTTGGCTTTTAAGTCATGAAAGCGTCTCTGCAGTGCAAATATTACAAATTACAACACATGGAATGACCAAAATGCCTGCTTACTAAAGTAAATAAATTGAAGTAACAACTTCATCTTTGCTGGGTGAAGGTTCATCCTGAAGAGATCCCACTTATCCCTATTCCAAAAGGCCCACTCTATATGAAGCATCTGAGAAGTTTGTGCTAGTGTCCCGGCTTAAAGAAGATAAGGATTCAAAATTGGCTAGCAGTAGTTTCCTCTGAAAACTACCGTAAGAAACCTTATTATCGAATCTAGATGGCTTCCTTTGGCAGGATAACTTTTATTAAGTTGTTGCATTGGCAAATTCAGCCAACTGCTATCAGTTTTCCAAACTTTTCTCCCCTAAATTTTGTTTTTTGACCGTTTTTCTTTTTCTGTAGGCAACTGTTTGGTGGAGTTCCTCGAGTATATGATAGTCAATGTCAGTGATGGAGTTGAATTTTTCTGATTTACTTAATTTTTGTGCTTCAAGACTCAATATTATATGATAGATTACTAAATTTGTTGGTTGGTAAGTCCTGAAAGAGTGATGCTAAATCTTTCTTTTTTCTTCTGAAAAGGGTGCTTGAAATGGAAGTTTTCTTGAGGAGTGAACAGTAATTGCTAGCCTATTGAAGAGCCTTGGGAGCAAAGACAAGGTAGGAGAGAAGTGTCTGCCTTTTCTGGGTATGATTGCTACCCAGTTTGTAATGTGCTTGTGAGAAGGAATCTTCAACTTTTCCCTTTTAAATTGTTTTGTTTTACTATTTACTTTCTTTTATGAATTTCTCATGACTACCCAAGAAGTTCTTGCCCAAATTCAGATTTCCCTCAGGAAAATGGAGGATCCATTACAGTCTACGGGCTAAAATATTGACTTGTACCTCTAAACATGTGAAAAAAACTGTATGGGACCACTAGCTGAACGACTTTTTTCTTGTCCTATAAATATTTTTCCGACTTTATCACAACTTGACCCTCCATTTTGAAAACCCAAATGCAAAGAATCCCAGCTCTTTATCCACCTCTTGAATATTGCAGCTATGCTCTTCTGAGTGTACAGACATTGAAAAATAATCCTTTACAGGGCCAAATAATAATTTTACATTTTGGTTGAACTTTTCAGGATTTTGTACTAAGGGGAAGTCAATAAATTACATTCACTTTGTACACGGAAAATGGCCATGTCAACATTTGGAACTTCTTTCTTTCATTATCAATTTATTGAAGAAACATCAAGATGTTTTTAGCATTCAAGAGACAGTAGATTAAATTATTCAGAAACTCACAGAAAAGGTGAAACAATGATCTATTCTGCTTCATCAGAAAAATACTTTAGCTTTTGGAATCAAAACTGTAGGGAATTATGTAGAGTAGACTGATGCTAAAAGATTAGCAACTGACAGTCATTTATGACTATATATCCATACAACAAATTTAATGCATCGACTACACTCTCTTTTACACAGTCCTGGTTCTCAACTTTTGAGTATCTTTGGATTGATGTGAACTTGAGGATAAGATTTTGCTTGGCCCACCACATTTCTATTCAGCAAGCTACAGAGCAATTTGGCTGTCCGTAGAATTTTTCCATCTTTGTGGAAATTGATTAGTTTCCTTTTCCAACACGGTTCATATCCTTCCTCGATTAGAAAATTGTCCATTGATTTTAAGTTGATTGCCACCTTCTAAATTAGGCTAATTAATATAATTGGTGCAACTAATTGTTAGCTTCCGTTTTGTGTAGTTACCTCATTCCCTATAAAAGGATTGTTCATTATACAGTTTATAGATACAAAAAGTAAAAAAATCTTACTTCATCTTTCTATTCATATTTCTAACATGGTATTAAAGCCAAATTTATCAAACTTATTCAGATCTGTGTTACCCATCTAAATCCAATTTGTGTTCACCACTTTTCTCCTTCCAGTATTGGCTCCAGTTTTCAGATCTGAAACTTTTGTTCACGAATCAACATTCACCATCAATTCTTGTTCACTATTCTTTCCGATTAGGCATCGTTGCGAACCCATTCTGGGTTTTCCAATTAATTTTATTTTCAATGGCATAGCCCCTCATAAACCCCTCTAAATCCAATTTCTATGCACCACTATTCTCATTCTAGTATCGGCTCTAGATTACAGATTTGAAACTTCTGTTCACCAACCAACATTTCACCGTCAATTCTTGTTCACCATTCTTTCCGACTTGGCATAATCACAAGCCTGTCGTTGCAAGCCCGTTCACCGTCAATTCCCGTTCACAATTCTTATGGTTTGACATCGTTGCAAGCCCATCGTTGCGAGCCCATTCAGCATTGATTCCTTTTCACCATTATTCCGGTTCGGCATTGCTGCAAACTCATCGTTCCAAGATCATGTCCATTGTCAACAATGCTCTGGCTCTCCGTAGTCATCTGAATCATTGTCATTGATGCTCTGAATCATCGTCATTCAATAATCTTCTGAGAAGAAGACGTCTCAAAACGTGCTGTTTTGAGTCAATTAACATTTCAACGCAGCATTTCACACACCCCTTGCGTCAAAACACATCATTCCAAGAATTTCCCATGCGTGGCGTTTCAATTCAGAAATCAATTAAGACGCAGTGTTTCAACCACAAGCTTGCCAAGCCTTGTAGCCTGGATCCGCCAGCCTCATTTTGTTTTGGACCCAAGCCAAAAGGGGGGCCTCTCAGGCAACTAAACGGGTCTCTCACTGTAGCCCACATCAAACACCCAAAATATCAGTCGAATTGAAGAGAAAATAACATGAATTGGAGGCAAATTTTGAGAAAGAAGAGAAGGAGAAGGCGTTTGGAAAACAAAGGAGAAAGAAAGGATTAGATAACAAATTTGGATAAGTAATTCTATAATCTTCTTATTATTTTATGATCGTATACCTCTATTGTGAATGATCATCCCTTTATGTCAAATCATTCTCATATGGTCAAATTTAAAACAAATCCGAAGATGGTACAAAAACAGGGGTTCGGAAAAATTTCAAGGAATTAGTGTCAATTTGTAATATTTGATGCATAAATTTGATGTTAGTTGTTGTATAAGAATCATATATGATAATTTCAATAAGTATTATATATCAAATGTCAGATAATTAAGTCAAATTTTGTAGAAGGACCACAGCAAAAACCACGAAAAAACATAGCATTGGCCATAGTTAGGGTTCTTCATTGCCACTATTCACAGGGCACGCCTTCTTCACCACACTGTAGCCACAAGAAATTGAGGAAAAAATATAAATTTGAGGGTATATATGTGTTATTTGAGGGTAATAATTAAGTATTTGGTGGTAGAAAAATACTTTGGGGATTATTTGGGATATTATGTAAATAATTTTTTTTTATAGATATATTTTGGATGGCTCGATATAATAAATTGGTTTTCACTTGTTTAATTATGATTTTATTNTTGATTTCTTAATTCTATAAATACACTTCTTTTCATCATAAATTAAGCTAATTAAAGAAATAAATTTTCTAATAAAATATAATAAAATCGTATGAGATAATAACTATTGATCATTTCAATAAATTACTAAATATGTACCACATTATATTGAGTAATTTTAACAATGTTTTCATTGGCCTCAAATGCCAAGGTGCAAAAGGCTGCACAGATTCCCCCTCATTACTAGCATTTGGCCCCTACGGCCATAAATTCAGCTCAGGCAGCCATTATGCTTCCGTTGTGCAATTAAATACATACTTCCTACCAGTACTTACGGTTTACAGTCAAATGAAACTTACAAGTATACGGTGATTGTGAATGATAAGATTCTAAATTCCCTAATATTCACTCATGAAACTTCACTACAATGACCTCAAAAGCATTTGACCATAACTCGCTTCGTAAGCCTACTTAAGTACAGCAAAATTCCTTAAAATGGATATTTAAAAATCATTTCTATTTGTCATAACACCAATCATGTGGCACCATAACATTACATTAAATCTCACCTTCTACTGATATTGAAACCAATATCCAATATTTTGGCCAGAACCCTCAATTCCATAGTAGTTTCCAAAAGCCAATCTACTCGATCATCTAGTATTAATAGCATGCCAATGGAACAGTAAAGCTTTGGATAGATTGGCCAATTAAATGAGAGTAGTGTACGATCGTTTACAACCTCGGCTATGCATGACAACTACATTTACATATGGAAGAAGGAAAGGTATATGATAGCACACAATTTTTCTGAAACGAACAATAGATACAAGTTCAAAATAAAAACAAGGGTAATGAGAAAGTAGCTTGCGAAATGTGGAAGATGATTTATTACATAAAGGGTGAGAGGGTAAATGAACTGGTGACAGGTACCACGGAAGAATTGATATGCAGAATTTGATCACATAGATTTATTTAATCACAAATACTTACACTGAATATACAACATAATGCTAAATGAAGAGGGAAAATCATTTATCGCTTATGCAACCTCAACATCAAAAACGAATACACTTGGCAACTTTCTCTTCCCTCAGATTGGAAGTTGACAAACAAAAGTCATGCCAAAGGACCAGAGTGAAGATTTCTCATTCTTCCATTAATTGCCAATACTTGAGGAATAGGCTACTGTATATGTTTATAGATGTCAAGGAATTATGCATGTGGCTATATGAAAATCATGATTTACGAATTCAGGCCATCATTTGAGGCATCTGACTAAAAAGAAAGCCAAAAGAACAAGAATAGAGGTGGGTGGGGAGATAACCAACATGTCAACCTACTTTAATTTTTCTTTTTGAATTGTCATGTTTGCCACCTTTCTGGAATGGAAAGATGAGATAAGGTTGTATTCATCTAACCTTATCCAGACCCAGCGATACATGAGCCTCACATGTTCAGCCTCCTTTGTTTACGTTTTCACCATAGTACGCATTGTTTTAAGCTTGATCATATAAAAATGTCTCAAAGAAACTTTAGCTTCATCTAGGTGATTCTTCTTATTAAAAGAATAAAAGGAATCAAGAAAATACTTTATTTCATCTAGTCTTTGAGAAACCCACAGGACCACTTGATGCTAAAAGCTGAAACGAAGTTTGAAAACAATGCAGAATTGCAAACTCATCCAAATAATTTGTAAGCAAACAGAATTAAAAGGAATGGGAAGAGAGTTCACAGAGAGTCAGTTATTGTTTTATACCTTGTTCCACTTAGCGCTCTTATGTGATAAATGTGGAAAACATATATGCAATTCTGAAAATACGCCACAAGGCTTCACTCTCTCATCTGCCATTGTAAGGGTCGTCCTGAGCTGTCAAGGCATGGAGAATTTCTACGATGAAGTTACAAAACAGCAGCAAACTCCACAAAATATGAAAGAAATTTGTTCTGTTTTATACAAAACAACATAACAAAAAATTACATCAAGCATCCTTCTCTCTTCTCCTGAAGTGTTGGTTCAATCAACTCTCCCCATCTGGATATTTGATACGATTTGTTTTCACCATAGGCATTCTTCCAAGTTCAAGCAACTTCACCAATTAAAGGATACAAAAACACACTAAAATTAGCAAATCAAGCAGCCAAGGCAAGAGAAGGTCAGCTAATCACTTGAAGTAGAAGATCAATTAGAAATCTGACACTTCAACAATAGAAGGCTTTGAACTTTAATTCTGGGTAATTTTTGAGTCAATATGTTCAAATAAAACGAAATAAAAAAATAAAGACATTAGACAGCTTCTTCCGTCAGGTTCGGCTGCTCACGCAACTTGAGGAACAATATCTGAATCACATTAATATCAGATCGTCAATTCAGCCGATGCTGGGAATGCCCTAAACAAATGCAAGCCAGTTTGAAGCATTTTGATGAAGAATGTTAGAGATTTATGGGATAATAAAATTTCTGAAGAAACCAAAGGACTAATCACAGAAAAAACTATTCCCAAAAATTGGGGGGGAAAAGAATCGTTTCAAATCATTAGTGAAGGGGGCAAAAAAACCTGACGGACGAACTACCAGGGCATGGATAAAAAGGGTAGTTTCTAAAACGCATCAAACCATCCTTTTAAGAAGATGATAACCTAACATAAGAGAATGGCTAACCTAGAAGGCGATTCAATATTAAGCACAAGAATGACAATGCTACTAAATTCATTATCAAAAAGGTAAAGCATAGCTGCAGGAAAAAATCAAAAAACAAGTCACCAGTTTCAAACAACATTGAAGCCACGAAGAAAGATGAATCGGAGAAGCAGCATTTGCAAACCTGCGTTGAGCCTATGTGCACCCAAAGATTAAAAAGGAAAATTTAGATTTTATTACCTCAAAGCGCGCGGCACTTCGTAATTCGCCACTACTTTTTTCGGTAATTGATATTTTTTCCCGATAATTACTTCGTAATTTGTCCTATTCTCCCTTCTTTTCTCTCTTTTGGCTAAATCACAAAAGGCTCTTCTGAATCTCTTTTAACATAAGGGTTTTGAAAATTTTTAAAATATCGAATCTACCGCTCCCATCTTCATTCTCTCGCTCTTCATCGGCATCCGTAAGTACCCACAGAAAAATACATATTTAAATAACGATAGTACATACTTTAACACTCAGACCCCTAATTTATCTTCTTCGACATCAATAATAAAATAAGGTGGTTAAATTATTAAAAATTTTCAGGTGTTTAAATGAAAAATCAAGTTTTTGAAATAAAATGGCCACGTCTAACTCGCGCTCATGTAATACTTTGGATGTGATTACTAGTGTAGACAAAACTTATACGTGATGAGAAGACATTTGTGCATAACTGATGGAATGAATAAAATTCGTATGCAGTGGATGGAACAAGCGTCGGATTCAAAATTGGTGTTAAATATTATAAATTGACTTATTATGTTTTTAACTACAATACCTAATATACTGTCACTCGTACATGACTAATAATATATGCTGCACTCATGTGTGGATTGAGGATGTTTATGCGTGCATGTGTTTTGGAATCAATGTTTGATAGACGCGTGATTAGTGCTCATGAGTCAATCTGGCCATTTAAAGTAATTCTTTATTTTTTATTTTTTTAATATATCTTTAGTTAAAAATTTAAGAAATGGGAAATAGATAGAGAAAAAAAATAAAAA
>JAODPA010066931.1:0-10744 GCA_025585075.1 Nepenthes mirabilis
ATTATCAGTCCACGTGGACTGACTTTAGTTAGTGGAAGACCAAGCTACGGTATGATATTCTTGTGTGGGCTCGGTCACCGCCAAAAGAGAAAAAAAAGGAGTCAGTTGTACCAATTCATTTCCTCTCCATGCGCTCTCTCTCTACGTCCTCTCCCTCTCTAGGGTTTTCCTCCTCCAACCACTTTCTCTTTCTCCAGCTAATTGGAGCTCCATCTACTTCAAAGTAGACTCGGATTGATTGGTCGATCGCGTTGCTGCTGTTGTTCACCAACTTTGATGGAGGTAATCTCTTGTTTTTCCTCGTTTGGCGAAACGGTATGGGTTTCGTCCTGTTTAATTGCTTATTCTTCGAATCAGTTAATTGGTGTTTCCTTCTGTTTACGCACTGTTTCGTTATACTAATTTTATGGAAGATTTGATCGCGTGAGCTAACATTGTTGTTTGCGCTGAAAACTGGATTCCTATTTTGGGGGTATGCCTTTGCTGTTTGAGATTGGTCTATGAATGGTAGATATATATATGTTTTTTAGGTTTTTAAATGAGGATAAGGAGTGGATGCTAGGGCTTAATCCAATCCACTGCTAATTATAATCGGCAGAAAGGGAATGCGAAGATGGCTGTAGAAACAGCGATTGGTTTCCTATAGATAAGTTACTTTTTGAAAATTTGAGCGACTGTGTGCTGGTATTGTGAATTTTAAATTGGGCTATTGATCACCATGGCTTGGTTTTCATTTTAGAAGGCTCCAGTGATGGATGAAAACAAGAAATTGGAGGAGGCTAAATTAACATCGGCTGCAGCATTCGTGGAAGGTGGAATCCAAGAGGCTTGCGATGATGCTTGTAGTATTTGCCTTGAAGCTTTCTTTGAAAGTGATCCATCCACGGTAATTTATTGTGAAGGATATGTTTCTATTGCTCATTTTGAGGTTATGTAATGCAATTAATTCTCCCTTTTGATTGCAGGTGACTGGTTGTAAGCATGAATTTCATCTTCAGTGCATTCTTGAATGGTAATCATATTCATTTGGTGTTGTGATGATGTCTAGATGTATCTTCCCTGCATCTTTTGATGCTAATGAAGAATCTGAAATCATATTTGCACCAGCTGATGGGATCACCTAAACATGGGAACTAGAAGTGCTAGTTTATCTTATGAATTTGTGTGGAATGGTGGGCTACCCCCTGGGATTGATCCTTACCAACTCCAAGTCCCTGCCTCCCCCGAAAAAAAAGTCTATTTGAGGGAAGAATATAAATTTACATATCAAGGCCTACACTTGGCTGGTGTGTATTCCTGCCAAAAGAAGGGGGAAAATTTGCCTTCCATCTCACAAAGCCTTGGATATGTTGTATATTTTAATGAGGTGTGATCACGTGTTCTGAAGGTGCCTTGAATGTTTATTGCATAATGCTTTTTGCTTCACATTTCTTCCATTATATTGCTGCCCCTAAGTGGAGACTTGTTGACCGATCTCATTGTTTGGAGATCATAATGTCCCAGCTAACATGTTATAGAGCTGAAAGCAATAGATCCACAAATGAAAGCAATAGATCCACAACTGATGTTACATAGGTGAATTATAGTTGTGTAGTAGCTGTCTGTGAAAGGAAGTTATCTGAGCAGTTTATATAGCCTTTTGGGGATGGATTTGTTTGAACATAAATCAATGCACATAAGGCTCTTCATTCTTTTTAATTCCAATTCTTTCCACCCTTTCAGAGGTAAAATTGACAAATATTTGTAACTAGTTCTGCCTTTAGGGATCTCGCTGACCTGCTGCAAGCTAAGCAGTCCATATTTCCCTGGTATATTTTTGAAAAGAGAGATGAAATCATAGTTACCTCTTCATTTTATCCAAGGTGTCTGTGTTGAAAATCGATAATCAGATGTTGTATGGAGTTTGGACACTGTGTCAGTTGAAAAATCAGCAGAGATTTTGCAAAATAGTGACGCATTCCCCTGGTCACATTGTTTCTCCAGTCCAAGCAACATAAATGGCAAGGATTTAAATGAGAAAATAGGTATATTCTAACTCTGAAGATGTATATATACCAAATGATATATTGCGAAATTGAAAATGCTGATATAATGTTTATTAAGCAAAGTGGAAATTTATATTAAAAAATGAAATTTTTTTTATCAACTTTTATCAAAGTTTTACAAAATCCAGGCACAAATTTTTAAATGGAAATATTGGAATATTAATGTATTAAACTATTTTTTGTTCTGTATTTTATATATGATGCAATTATTTGAGCTGTTGGTCACTGATAGTGATACTAAACAATTGATCCTTGAAAGAAATACAACACACTACAATTGTCAATATGACCAGTCTCAAGACATTGGCACTCCAACAGCTGTATTTTTGCTCATAGAAGAGTTTTAAGAAATCGTGGTCAAAGTATCACAATATTTCTTAAGATTTTTTATATATTACAATATATTTGAGAGACGATTTTTTCCTGTGTTTCCTTGTGGTATCATTTTGCATCTCACAATTAGTAAAAATATTTATTCCATGACAGATTGTAAGGTCAATAGTTGATGTATGGTGAAGGAGACTTCAGAGTGAAATAGTGGAAGTGTGAAGGAGGTTTTTTCTTTTGTTTTGAGTAGCGTTTTAACTAGTCGATCCTAGCATGCATGTCTTTAAATATTGCTACTAGCCTCACTCAGGTGTGGCTCAAAAGTGTGCTACGATGCGCCTGAACAGCTAGTCATCCTTAAAGCACAACTTAACAGCTAGGTTGGGGGCTTTGATGTTCCAAGAAGTTGAATAATACATTATATTTTCAATTTTCCAAATTGTGGAATATCTGCCTTATATAGATTTAGAGGCATGTACTGTAATTTGTAAGAAAACAACGTTTAGACCTACGAACACTTAGAGGGGGTGAATAAGTGTTTCATCTTTGAAGTATAAAATAAAAATTTACAACATGAATACACGGAAATAACTTACATATAAACCATTGTCATTTGCATACATATAATATTAAATGAAATGCTTTTATAGCGATAACCCTATATTTTGGTGACAAATGAAAACTCTAAACAACTTGTTCATCGAGAAAATCTTCCGAAATTTGAGTCGTCAACTGAAAATTTACTATATAAGAAACATCAACTTAGAAATCAATGAACAGGCGCACTAAACCTTCAAGTCAACTAGCCCTAGGCATACAACTATCTAAGGCCCTTCGTACAATTGCAGATTTGTAGATTCCCATACACTTTCTTGCCTTTCCGATTGGAACTCTGATTGATTGAACTTCTCCAACCAAAATGCACCTCAAATTTATGCACGTGCTACACACCAAAACTCCGTAGCTAAGGCTCAAAATCAAAACAAGTGAGAGAACTTAAGATAATAAGGCTTTGATCTCAAGCAAGGAAGAAAGATTTCTCAAGAAATAGGTGTTTCTCGCAACTCTCACGGTTGCATACTTAGTCACTAAAATAATGCCCTCTCTCACACTTCAATTCAGATCTTTCATGCACACTTAAGATTGAGGGAGGTTTAGTCTTTTAAGAACAAGAAAGAAACCTCCGGTGAGAGTAGTTTTAACTAGTGAATAGTGGGCATAAACTATATCTGCTGTATCTCACAATTAACCTGAGGCTTGCCTCAAGAAGTCCACGGCTTAAGCTGCCATCTCATTGTTAACTTATGGGTTGCCTTGGGAAATTTCATTGCATGCAAATTGCTTAAGCTGTTATCTCATGGCTCAGTTCTAAAAATTTCACCACCCACAGGCTGCTTAAGGAGTTATTGTGGATAGCTCGTGACATGCTTCTGGAGCTTTCCAGCTTAAGCTATTATCTAGCACCAATGTACAAGGCTTAAGCTACTATCTAGTTTTCATCTAGCATCAAAGAAGACATAATAAAGTAAGATGACAAACTCAACGTACAACTCAATATCACGAAATTTGCCAACACTAACGACAACCTAACACTTTGGATATGTCCTGTTGCTGAAATTGCAGTCTGCATTACTAAAAAAGTGTCATTCTTTGCAGATGGGATGCATAATTTTAAATATAACGTTGTCAGTCTTGATCTATATGAGTTGTCAATTGTCTTCTAACATGATAAAGGAGGACTTCATTAATTCTGAAGGATGCCCCTAAAGATTTGTACGGGTATCTTTGAGTAGGCATATATGATCTTCTGAACTCATAGTATGATGAAATTTTTCCTTTAAAAAAATCAGCTTCTAAGAAAAATAATGAGTCAATTTGGCTTGTTGGCTAGTGGAGCGACATCCAACACTATATGTGGATTAGATGGTCTTTCAAAACATAAAGGAATACCGTAGTGAAAAGATTTGAGCTTATTCTAATTGATAATGTTCAGGTGTCAGAGAAGCTCCCAGTGCCCAATGTGTTGGCAACCTATCAGCTTGAAGGATCCTGCCAGGTACTTATTGTGTTGTCTCTTTCTTGAAGCTCTCCTTAGTTGTATGTTTTTACAATGTTTTTTCTTGGACTTGTTTTCAGCCAGGAATTGCTAGATGCTGTGGTACAGGAAAGGGATATCAGGCTTAACCCACCTAGAAATGCAGCAATTTTTCATCATCCAAACTTGGGGGATTTTGAAATACAGCATGTGTGCACAACAATATGCATCCTTCCCTTTGTTCCTTTGTGGTACCTGCTGGGTGTTTTGGCATCTTTGCTAGTTGTTTATGCCCTTCTTTGTTAAAATGCAGCTGCCAGTTGGTGTTAATGATACTGAACTGGAAGAGAGAATAATTCAGCACTTGGCTGCTGCTGCTGCAATGGGAAGAGCCCGCCATATTGCTAGAAGAGAAGGGCATAGGAATAGGTCATTGGTTCATAATCGTCCACATTTCTTGGTACTTTCTGCTCATCCCAGTGATCATAGTGGTCCTGCTTCTTCGGCTTCACTTGAAGGAGAGGGTGAACGAACCCCTGAAATTTCAGTTGCTAGCCCACCTTTCCCACTTGTTGTTGGAGGAGAAGAATCTTCACATGCGTCAGCACCAAATCCGCCTCCCAGAACACAATCAGATTCAGTTTCTGCTTCTGGATCTAGTGTCCTTGCTACTGGTCAACATGGAACTCCCTCAAACAGTAGGTCAGTATGATCATCTGACCTTTTTTACTCTTTGGGGCCAGGGGTTGGGGGGTAGATTTATTTTGTTTCATATTCTGGTATTTTTACAGCTGTACTCCTTGTGATTCTGAATTTTATGTTGGATCATCCATCATTATAACTTTTCTCGGTCTATTTGTTTTAGCCGCTCTCCTACTCAGTCCTCCCCAGGAAGTCAAGATAGGCCAGGGCCATCCGATTTCCAGTCATTTTCAGAAGCTCTGAAATCTCGTCTTAATGCAGTGTCTACGAGGTATTTAATGTTTCAAGTGATCTATTGGCGGTTAAAATTTGACACTACTATGAAGTTGACGCATGAGCAGCATGTGTCCTTTGAACCATATGTTATGAAAATGTTTTGGAGGAGTCATATGTTTGACAACACGTTTTATCTTTCTTAAAGATACAAGGAATCTATATCTAAGAGCACAAGAGGATGGAAGGAAAGGTGGTTTTCTCGCAATTCAGCTATGGCAGATCTTGGTTCCGAAGTGAGGAGAGAGGTCAATGCAGGAATCAGTACTGTGTCCCGTATGATGGAGCGCCTTGAAACCAGAGATAATGGTAGAACTAGCAGTAATTCTGTGCCAAACAGCTCAGAGATTACCCTGGTTCCTGACCCAAGCACTGAAGGGAGAGCTGAGGCTGCTGGTAGTGGAAACAGTCCCAATAATGGCAATGTGCAAGCTCCATGTGCAGCAAGTTCTGGTTCACACTGATTATTATCTTGGCCATTGCATCAACTTAAAGCATTTCATCTTTTGGACGGTCAGTACCGACTCTGACTCGTTACTCCTATTTAATTTTTGCACTTTTGATGCTTTTTGAAAGAGATCAATAAATTTTCATCAATACATCTTTGCTTGAATGTAAAATGTTGATTGCATTTGCTACATATCTCCATGTTATGCTCATGCTTTTCTTTTTGGGTGGGATTTTGGTTCATGAAGTTAGTGGTTTGAGTATTGTGAAAAACTTGGTCCTAATTATTAAAGGAAGAATTTCATCAAGAAGGGGAATAAAACAGGAGGACAAAGTTTCTAATGTAAAGAATACATTAAAAAAAGAGACGAAAAAAAAAAAAAAAGGCTACAAAATTCGTTTACTGCTGAAGTGCATAGGAAGATCAATCTTGTACTAGAAAGATTCCTGAGAGCATGCCCTAAAGTGGCTCAATATGTTGTGGATTGCATTTTCCTTTGAAATGGAGTGGAGTCTGGTGTAATTATACCCAATCTCCTCCCCCTCCCACCCACATTGACCAAAAATGTAATGATTAGACACAGACCTATACTCTAAAGCTAGGAGGAATTACAGAACCATACCCTGACTTTTATCAAATGATATGGTGACACCTCCACGTTCACACAGAGAAGAAGCTGGATGATGACAACATCTTGGGAAGTTTTTTAATCCTATCATAATATGCCTTTCTGAGTTAAACTATGATTGTTTGAGACAAGTCATGCTGAATGCAATTATTTTCCTCCACATCAGTATCCTAGTCATTTCAAAAAAACATTGAATGCATCATTTTGTTATAAATCTGAAAAACTGTGTTTTGTGCTTCTCCTCTCATCTCTTTCCTTCACTGTCTCTCTTCTTGCATCATGTATCTGAGTCTCGACTCTCTGCTAAGTCAAATGTTTCTGTTCAAAGTTCTTTCTCTCGCATGTACAATTTGTTTTTGCTCAAAGTTCTCTTCTTCTCATCTTGGATTTCTTTGCTCAAAGGATTGGGCCTTCTTTTGGTTTCCGGGGCTTTCTTCACACTACTAAGATAGAATCAGATCTGCCCTATCTCAATTCTCAAAACAACATTAGCATCCATGCCTAGCAAGCAAGGTGGAAAATTGCAACCCTTGAAGCAATGCTGATGCTTTCTAACATTGAGCAAATGCTTGTCCAGCTGCAGAACAAGCTTATTTGACGACTCAACATGAACCAATTGCCTTAAACCCATTTCTCCATCACCTTTCTTAACTCAGCAAAAAAAAGGCTATTTTCGCCATATGTTTCAATGTCTTGGGTTCAATCAAGCTCTTCTAATAATGCTTTCCAGATCTCTGTGTTAATTTGCTCCAAAAGACTTGATTGATTTTTTTTTATGAAGTCTAATATTTACGAAGTCTAATATTTTACTTTTGGGAACAATTGACCAAATAAAACTCAAAATTTGACTTTTGATGCATTAACCTGAAGGCACAGCTTTCAGATGGACAATATTGGTGGTGATAATGGTTGAATGCAGGACAGACTTGTATAGGGTAAGTTGAAATTTTTTTGGGATGGATTAACTAGGATTTTGCAGCAGTCAAAGAGGAATTTTCTTGAATGTTTGTCTTTGACTTCAATTTCGATAGGAATTGTGTTTCCAATGAATTCCAATTTCAGGTTTTGCTGATTAGGTTGCTCGATTTCTGCACATTGTGCCGTGATTGAATTTGATCTTTCTGAATCTCTGTGTCTCTGAACTCAGGGTTCACTAGTATGGTGGTTGAAGTTGGCAGGCTAGTGTAACTGGATACCCTCAGCAGTGGTGCGGATAATGAATGGTGCAGAGTGATGGGGTGGTGGCGGAGGAGTAGAAATATGGGGCCATCCTTTTTCCTTGTTGTACACTGGTATTATTGTTGTCAATAGGGGCAGCTGGAAGACTGGTTTTTCTTTCTTTCAGCTCTGTTTTTTTTGTTCTTGGTCAGTGTTGGTGATTTAAAGTTGTGGTGATATTGCAGAGGCGGGCAGGTTAAGGTTTTCTCCGGTGATTTCTTCTCACTAACAGTAATATAGTCATTTTAGAATAAAGGCTGTTTATCTTTGCCTCATAAGCTGCCATGTCAATTATTTAGCAGAGAACTGAACGCAAAATCACTAGCAGTTTAGTTTTCTAAGCCCTAGAGTTGCTCTGTATTTGTCCCTAAATAAGCCAACAGATATTAAGGTCCGAAAAAGGTAACAAAAAGAGAATCTTGTATTTGCTTTCCATTGATGGATTTAACAGAGGGTAGTAGAACAAAAGTATTTCAAAAATTCAAGGTATGGTATGTAGTTAGACAAATTTCAAGGTATCATTATGTAATTTATCCAAAATAGAAAGGGAAGGAGAATTGTGGGCAAGGGTATGAGGCCTTGTAGGAGACAGCAGAACTTGTATTATTCTCAGCTCGGACCATGGTCAAAACCCATAGGAACGGGTATGTCTGTAGTCCTAGAGTATCTAATAAAGGGTTGTAGAAGGTATAAATGGATTTAGTTATATAATATCTGAAGAAGAAAATGACATTATACAAGTAAACTTGCTGCTTTGAGAATGAGCTCCGAGGGTTGTGGCATTCTGGGTTTGATTTGGAGGATATGAATAATCACTCTTTAGTGGGGGAACCATCATTCTTCCCATTCACTCTTCGATGTGGATAAAGAGCTGGTTTAGTCTGTTCACTGGACTTGGTTAGATTGTGAGTCTCTACGTGACAGTAAGAATACTCCATTGTGACCTGAAAGTGCAGGTTCAAACCACAAAAAAGGTCTGTCTGCAATGCAGTAGTAATATTGCAGGCCCTTCCTAGACCCACGCTGTCAGAGGCCATGTGCACTAGGCCCCTTTTTCTGGGCTTCACTGGTTGTGGTGATTCATGTTATAGCAAGGAAATCAGAAGAAAGATGTAGTGCAGGCCATTTTTGGTGTATGATACGGAAGCATATTTGTGAAGAAACTGGGGAAGTTTGGTGGTCATTCTTTTTCATGATGGGCTATGTTTTTGGCATGATAACCTGCTGGGATATCGTCTTTTAAGCCATTTTGTTTGGCATACTTGTTGACTTCACATATGAAGTTTATTGGCTTGGTGAATGATTGGGTCTGGCGAGTGGAATTCAATCTTGATGTGGAGATCTCATAGTGACTCGGACCCTCCTCTTAGTCCTGAAGTATTTGTGTCAGGCACTCGGAACTTGGAAATAAGATCGACATGCACCCTCTTCAAATAAGAAAGCTTTCAATTGGCTGAGCTAAGCACATACCTGTATCCTGACATTTGTGACCGAGTTGGTGTAACATATGTGGAAGTATCTTTCTGTGGGCACTTTATATGCACTTGTCCAGGTGAAATATGTCTCATAAGGATTGCTAAGAAGCTTAGGAGCATGCGATGGCTTGGCGAACTAAGGAAAACTTGGTGGTGGCTTAGCCACTTACACAAGCCAACAGCTTGCGTTTGATCCACAACCGTTCTTGCTTCTGAACTCACCTATGAATCAAAGAGAGTATGAAAGATAAGGCTGTGAAATTCCATCTAATTAAGTGGAAAATAGTGCTGTTTGCACAGTCAAGTTTGTATCTTGGGTACAAGTGTCTCTCTAAGGAAAATGGTTATGGAGGTTCCTTGAGGCGCAGCAGGCATTCTGGAGAAGAGTTATGCATGCGAAATTTAGAAATTGCCATTTTAACTGGTTCTAATGTGCCGAGGCTGCAGCTATGAGAGGTCCGAAGAACATCTTTCACTTCACCCATTCTGATGTTTGGCTTTGGTACAATATTTGAGTTCTTACATTGACAAGAGAACATCGGCTATTTCCAATATTAATTTCTTGATTAAGATGAAGAGAGAGAGAGGATCATATGGGGTCCAAAAAACACTTCTGACTCATTTCCGGTGCTTTGACATTTATCGAAAACCACATTTCATGCTTTAACAGTAATTTTTACTTGCACGATAACGCCAAATACAGGGATAAAGAAGCAGATATTTAACCTTTTATATAATTTGCAATGCGAGTAGTCTCCTGTACCGAGTCTCACCTTTATATATAATGCCAATCGAAGAAAAAAATCAACTTACAATTACCATTTCTTGAAGAAGTTGCGTAAAAGAATCTACCCATAATCAAGCATTAGAACATTATTTCCCAATGAAACCTTGTAAGACACATTCATCTAAGCTTCTAACCTTAGTCTTTTATTTGTGTACGACAGGTCAATCCTCCTTTTAGCAGCGGCGAGATGCTGTGAATTTGATGCTTTTGCCTGGTGGTGAAACTAGCTGGTAGGTGTTCCTATAACTAATATATATAAATATATTATATAATGGAAGAAGCAGCATCATTTGTAATTCAATCAGATTCTAAAATAAAGAGATTTAGCTGGAACTGCTACTCAAGAAACTGTTGGCCTGAGTTTATGCTTGTAAATTTTTCAACATCTTGGACACAGCTGTTATGGCCGCATTTTGCGGAGTATGTTGTGCTATGTGCGTAGTCAACACTTTGGTATTCCCCCTCTGGAGTGAATGCTTCAGTTCAGCATATTTTTCATTCCTCAAGCTTGGAATTTCAGTTTATTTTCTAGATATGTCAGTCTAAATCCTTCAGAAAATTCAGGACTTAAGGAAACCCATTTTCTATGGAATCTACTGTGAAAAGGACCGATTTAAATTCAAATACTTGTGAAAGAAATATTATTTCTAAAAGAAATTCAAATGCTTGAGCCCACTGACTCGTGAACACTTAAATTTGTGCAGTAGATGTAATAAAGTATGTTGGGTTTGATAAGGGAAAAAAAATAACTTAGCCAGAAAATTAAATTTTTAGAAGAAGGGCAAAAATGAGAGTTAACCATGGTT
>JAODPA010066932.1:0-10744 GCA_025585075.1 Nepenthes mirabilis
AAAAATTAAACGGACCCGGTAAAAAAAAAAATTAACCCCATGAATTTTGTAATAATGTCAATAAATTATTCAGGCTTTGATTTGATAAAATGATTAGCTGGTATTATTAAAAGACTAACTACGATTAGTAACTGTTAACCGTTGTGGGTAATGAAGAGTTTATTTAATTAGCGTGCATTATATAATATTACACTTGTTGAGGTACATAACAAATGAAAAGCATTTCATTTAATATATTTCACAATTAATGTTCATTGATATAAAGTAGACTTTCCCAAACAAATCTTTCCCAGAAAAAAATATTCTATAGAAGTACTAATCGGACTGTGTCGGGCTTGGGTCATGCTTAACACTTGATGCGACTTGGATTTAGAATTTGAACATATTTAATCAATGCCGATTTTATGAGTAAATGCGGCTTTAACTATTAATATCCCAAATTTATAAATCACAACTAAATAGATACGATATTAAAGGAAAGTCAAGATTTAACTCTAAATTTCCTTCTATAAACTCGAATAATTCATCTTTCTCCAAGAATATTGAAAGAATGCAGGAAAGAGACGATATAAATTTTTTATTATTCTGAGACGACTTTGGTGAATGCAAACTTTTACATAGATAATGTCTTCTCCTCTCTTCTTCTTTCCCCATTTTCTTCGTTCCAAACATGGGATCTTTATATCAGTTTTTTAAGAAATGTCTAGATCAAGTCATTCAATTTGAAAACCTATTTTGCTCTGTTTTAACCGGTTACCATGAACGGTTCCTCCCACGTGATTTTAAGCTGTAGAAGTTTACTCATATCCATATGATTTCATGGCCCAGTGGGCCATCTTCAGTGAGCCTTTCTTTCTCGTTAAATTAACCCATATATTGTTGTTCCCATCACTAGCCCCCCATGACGACGGATTAAAATTTTCCACTAGAGGCATGTTTTCCCTGACAGAACACTTAGGTATGCTTCTTCCAACGTTCTTCCACTAATCATATCCATAAGATGACTTTTCCGAATTCATTCATTAGTTCATATAGATATAAGCCTGAATGGATTATACTAACTGGCCGGCTTGGACTTTAAACCGAAAAAAGAACCTCAACTAGCAGATTTGAATTTTTGGAGCCGAAATTATTTGAAACCGGAAAAATGTCCTTCATCAGCTGACTTCCTCAGCCGGCTTTTGAATCGAAACCAGTATTGTCATCTTTATAGCCGATTTGAATTGGCTTTTTAACCTTTATAGCAGATTGGTATTATTGTCTTTATCAGCCGATTTAGATTGAAATCGACATAGCTACCAGCTGGTATGAACTGAAATCGGTTGTTCTACCAGCCAATTTAGATTGAAATCGGCATTTCTTCCAACCGGTTTGAACTCAAATCAATTGTTCTACCAGCCGGTATGGATTAAAATCGACATTTCTTTCAGCCGGTTTGAACTGAAATCGGCTGTTTTACCAACTGGTATGGATTGAAATCAGCATTTCTTTCAACTAATTTGAACTGAAATCGGTTATTCTACCAGCCAGTATGGATTGAAATCGGCATTTCTTCCAACCGATTTGAACTGAAATAGGTTGTTCTACCAACCGGTATGGATTAAAATCGACATTTCTTTCAGCCGGTTTGAACTGAAATCGGTTGTTCTACCGGCCGGTATGGATTGAAATCGACATTTCTTCCAACCGGTTTGAACTGAAATCGGTTATTCTACCAGCCGATATGGATTGAAATTGACATTTCTTTCATCCGATTTGAACTGAAATTGGCTGTTCTACCAGCCGGTATGGATTGAAATCGGCATTTCTTCCAACCGGTTTGAACTGAAGTCAGTTATTCTACCAACTAGTATGGATTAAAATCAGCATTTCTTTTAGCCGGTTTGAACTGAAATCGGTTGTTCTACCAACCGGTATGGATTGAAATCGGCATTTCTTCCAACCGGTTTGCACTGAAATCAGTTATTCTACCAACTAGTATGGATTAAAATCAGCATTTCTTCCGGCCGGTTTGAACTGAAATCGGTTGTTCTACCAACCGGTATGGATTTAAATCGACATTTCTCCAGCCGGTTTGAATTGAAATCGGCTTTAACACCTTCAACTGCCGATTTGGATTTCTTCAGCCGACTTGAATTGAGATCGTTACTGCCTTTGTCAGGTCTCCTCTGAAGATGTGCTAAATTATAATTACATATCAGCAAGTAATCTATCCGGTCATGCCACTTGAATGTCACTGTGAAGAGCGTGTCAGTCGGTCATCATGATTTTGAAACCATGCAGCCGTTTGGAACTGGTTTCAAATTTTGAAACCAATTATAAATTCGGTGTCCTCTTCTTCATTTATTGCCATTTCAAATTTTTCATCTTTTGTTCTCACCAAGGCACCTCGCGTTCAGGCTTTTCGATCGATCTTTTCATCTACTGATATAGATTTGATTTATATTAAGTTCAAAATCTGTAGAGAAATACCTTTCAAGGTGCCTTCAGAGAATAATAAGGCTTGCTCCCCTCCTAATGGGTATATCACTGCTTATGAAACCCATTTCAACAGCGGTCTGCGAATTCCTGTTACCCTAGAGTTGTGTCAGATTTTTATAGAACTTAGAGTTCCCATTGCCAAGTTTCATGCCAACGCCATCAGATACCTTTGCAATCTTTATATCATTTTTCGACTTCGTGGGCTCTCGCTAAATATTACGACGGTGAAAGTACTTTTTAAATTCAGTCAAAGTGAAGATTAGATTTCTTTGACACCGCGAGAGTTAAACATTAGTGTGATGATTTACGAGTTAGTTAAAAACTGGAAAGATAGGTTTTTCTTTTTGAAGGTTAGTTTTGATTTAGGTTTTTCTGTTGGTTGGGGTAACATTCTCCCATTTTTTAGGGGCAAATCTAAAGATGACGAAGAAGAATTAGCTCGACCATTCGTCAATCTAATTCGAAAAAATCTCGATTCATTTTGTGACGAGCAACATCTTTTTTCTTCTGAAATTTTGACGTTGGCCAAGTGGGAGCCTCTATCTGTGGTCACGGAAGTAAGTACTCAAACTCTAAAACGCCCTAAAAGAAAAACCCAACAACAGAAAATTAAAAGTTTTTCCTCCCGGCGTCGAGTGGTCTTGGCTAGTCCTTCTTCTTCTACTGATGTTGGGGTACCAATATCAGAAAGAATGGTGGATTTAAGGAAGCCAGTGGGAGAAATTGTCATTCTTTCAGCTTCTGGAGCCCCAAGTGTGCAGGTAATTGAGGAGGTGGTGGAACCGGCCCCCAATGTTCAGATTCCAAAGATGAATATTGAATCAGAATCGGCTATATTTAGTGGGTTTTCAGGTCTTTCTGAAATTCCTATCGAGTCCAGAATTGAGGGTGCTTCAATAGCTGTAGTGATCGATGATTCCAATAAATTAGACCGTCTTTAGGATCAGACCCAAGAAATGGCTCCTACTTTTGAGGTATCTTTTGAGAATGTTGTCAATCTTCCCATCGAGTTAGCTGGGATTCAATCACAACTTGATGTCAACCCGTCCCATCTGGAAAAAGAAACACATCATCCAAAAATTCCAACATCTAATCCGGTGGATATTCGGGAGAGGATTCGTCCGGATTGGATGAATACACCTGCCTCTTCTTCTCATCCCAATCCTGGGGGCCATCCAGATCGTGTGTCTACTCTTGTCTCCTCTTCAAAGATTTTCCTGAATGAGGCTACTTTGAGCGTGCACTTTATCCAGGCAAGCTTTAGATAATACTTTACTTTTTTGGAGACGATCTCTAACTAATAAGTTTCTTTCTTATTAGAAGGACGAAAAGCTGAATGTATTCTCAAAATTGAGATTTATCAACAGAGACTTTGGATTGGGCATCTTCAACAAGAGGTCCGAAGCTTGTCTCAAAATCGGGTTGATGCAAAAGTGCTAGAAGAAACACGAGTTAAGATGAAGGCAGCTATTGTTGAGGCTCAGTAGTATAAAGACCAAGTTTTTAACCTCGAATATGAATTGCAAAAAACTAAAAATGATTTTAAATCTGCTAAGCTTTACCTGTCGGACCTCCAAAATGAGTTAGCTTGTTTGGGTTCTGAACTACTGACCCGCCTCAGACCAGAAGAAGTGGGATCGGTCTTGAATGTTAGATTTCAAGAAGGCATTCGTTTGCGTCAACATATAGCCTTGCTGATCGATCTCCAATTTCCAATTAACTTCTTTGACCATAGGAACAGGTAAGTACAGCGTCGATCTGACTTGAGAGACTTTTCTGATAGAGGCGAACCTTCATCACATCCTTTCGGTAGCCCCTCGATGTAGATTTTTTTTATGGTGTTAACGTATTAATAGAACCCTTGTATGCATAAATTTTTGAATGTCAAGAGGACTATTTGATATTTATTTTACCGACCATGATAGATTGAACGTGCTCATCCTTATATGTTGGAGTCGCCACACGTGTGCTGGATAATCTCCTAAGGTTTTAGTATATCTGACCGCTTGTGGGTCGATCGCAATGGATCCAATATTTTTAATTCGACCGCAAATGGGTCGCCGGTATAGAACCAAGGTTTTTATTATTTTTAAGACCGCTTATGGGTCCGTAGACAAGTAGTGATTGACCACTTGACTTAGGGGCAACCTATGTCGATTAGTAACATACAATGTTATATAAAAAATAAAAATAGTTAAACGAATAATAATGAAAGATTCTTTTTATCAATATTGGCAAGACACATATCTTACGATGTACATGTTACCTGCAAGGATCCAGGGTGAAAACTACGGATAGAACTTCTTTAAATGGACAGTGTTCCATGTCCTTGGTATTAATTTACCATTTTGGGTACGTAACTTATAAGCATCATACAGGAGAATGGCCGAGACAATGAATGGACCTTCTCAATTGGGAGAAGCTTGTTTCTGTTAATCATGTTGCCCTTTGCTTCAATACTCCTCAGAATTAGATCTCCAATGTCAAACTGATGGGCTTTCACTCTTTTGTTATAATATCGGGCAATTCGTTGTTAGTAGGTAGCAATGCAAATTCAGGCCATTTCTCTTGTCTCTTCAAGCAGATCAAGTTGTTCCCTGATTTTTTGGGCATTACTGATTTGATCAAAATTTTTAACTCAGAGATTGGGTAACCCGATTTTCACCGGGATGACCGCCTTTATTCCAAAACAAAGGCTAAATGTTGTTTCTCATGTAGGATCTTTCGATATCGTCCGATATGACCATAATACTAATGGTAGTTCATCTACCCAGGAGCCCCCAGTGTCTTCCAATTTTATTTTCAATCCATGTAGTAGAGTTTAATTGGTAACCTCTACTTGTCCATTTGATTGGGGGTAGGCCACTAAGGTATGAACCAGACGGATGTTAATATTAGTATAGTATCTGGTAAAACATTTTTCAGTGAATTGAATCCCATTGTCAGTAATTATCACTTCGGAAATTTCAAACCGACAGATGACGTTGTGCTTGACGAACTTGATAGCATTGTGTTCCGCGATCCAGGCTAATGGAGTAGCTTCCACCCATTTTGGTAAAATAATCAATGCCAACCATAATAAATTTTCTTTGTCCAGTTGTCACAAAAAAGGACCTAATATATTGAGCCCCCACTGTAAAAATGGCCAGGGGGCTTGTAAAGATTTGATTTCTGTGGGTGGTTGATGCGTTATGTTGCCATGTAATTGGCAGTTCTCGCATTTCTTGACGAATTCCATGGCGTCCTTTTTAATAATGGGCCAGTAGTATCCTTGACGCATTATTTTGAATGCAAGATTTTTGCCTCCTATGTGCGATCTACATATCCCCAGATGTATTTCGCTCAACACATATTCGGCTTCCTCCGGAATAAGACAGCGCAAATACGGGATTGAATATCCCCTCCGGCCGTTTTCTTTATACGTTTTCTGTCCTCCAGGTTCTCTAGTAGAATTCCTTCCTTAAGGTATCTCCAAGACAAAGACATCCAATTATCACTGGTAGAAACTTGTAGAATTTCCTGTTCAAATTCTTCAATACTTGGAGTGGATAAAATTTCACGCATAATTTGAGTATTGTTCAGGATTTTTGGTTATTGCAGACTTCGCTAGTTGATCAGCCCTTCCATTGTCTTCCCTTGAAATATGGACTATTTCTACCTTATCGAAATTTTTGATCATGCCCTTCACCTTAGCAAGGTAACTCGCTAAGGGAGGGTTTGTGGCTTCAAAGTTCCCCAGGACCTGATTAACAATTAATTCTGAGTCACTGTAAATAAGTATATGTTTTGCTGAACATTCTTTAGCCAGCCGAAATCCAGCGAGTAAGGCTTCATATTCTGTAACATTATTTGTTGCTGGGAATGCAAGCCTTAATGAATAGTTTATCTCCATTCCTTCAGGAGTCCTCAGGACCACTCCTTCTCCATTGCCGAACTGTGTTGATGATCCATCCACATTCAATATCCAAACCAGTGCTGTCTCAATCTCGGGATCGTTCTCATCGGTACCTTGAATTGGTGTCATAGTTTCAACAACAAAGTTTGCCATGGCCTGACCTTTTATGGCCGATCTTGGTTTAAATTTTACATCAAATTTGCTTAACTTGATTGCCCATTTTATCAGCCGCCCGGACATATCAGGCTTATGTAAGATTGACTTCAAGGGTTGATCGGTTAGCAAAATTATTTTATGCGCCTGAAAGTAAGGACGTATCTTTCTGACTGAATAAACGAGAGCCAAGGAAATCTTTTCTGAATGCGTATAACGAATCTCAGCACCGACTAAAGTCTTACTTACATAGTAGATAGGCCGTTGAACATTTAATTCTTGTTGAATTAAGACCGAACTGAAAGCTACAGGTGAAACCGCCAAGTACAAGAACAATTCTTCTCCTGGTTTTGGTGATGCCAATAAGGGAGAGTTAGACAAATATTCTTTTAGTTCCTGAAAAGCATATTGGCAATTGGATGACCAAATAAAGCCATTTGTCTTAGTCCCTCTTAAGACCTTAAAGAAAGGTAAATACTTTTCTGTTGATTTAGATAGCAATCGGGAGAGCGATGCTAGTCTTCCAGTGAACCTTTGAAAGTCTTTTACTATTCATGGTGCGCTCATATCTATAATTGTCTTTATCTTTTTTGGGTTGGTTTCAATTCCTCGCCTAGAAATGATGAAGCCTAGAAATTTTTCAGATGACACCCCGAAAGCGCATTTGGTTAGATTTAGTTTCATCTAGTATTTTCGGAGCACCACAAAAGCTTCATTAAGATCACCAATATGATCTATCGCCGCCGTAATTTTCACAAGCATATCGTCCACATACACTTCCATATTTCGACCGATCTGAACTTCAAATATTTTATTCACAAGTCGTTAGTATGTGGCTCTAGCGTTTTTTAGACCGAACAGCATAACTTTGTAGCAGTAAGTTCCTTGGTCAATCATGAAAGAGGTATGCTCCTCATCTTTTGGACTCATCCGGATTTGGTTGTAACCTGAGTAAGCATCCATAAAACTCAACAATTCATGTCCGGATGTCGAATCCACTAGCAAGTCTATTCTGGGTAGCGAGAAGCTAACCTTTGGGCACGCTTTGTTCACGTTAATGAAGTCGACGCACATTCGTCACTTTCCATTGCTTTTCTTTACTAGGACCACGTTGGAAAACCAATAAGGATATTAAATTTCTCGCACAAAACCGGCATCCAATAACTTTTTTATTTCTTCTCGGATAGCGATCAATTTTTCAATAGAGTGATTCATTCGTTTTTGCCTAATCGGTTTATGACTGGGATCCAAGCCTAACTTGTGCACCATCATATTAGTTGAGATCCTTGGCATATCGGTGGATGACCAAGAAAATATATCCGAGTTTTTCCAAAGGAAAGCTATCAACTAATCGCGTGTAGGTTCGGAGAGTGAAGTCCTAATTTGTATGTATTTATCCGGATTGCATGGGTCAAGAAGAATCTAGTCGGCTGTTTCTCCAGACTGGGCCTGCTGTAGTGAAGACTCATCTCGGTAATCGAGATCTTCTACTGGTACGTCTGGAACTACTCGAGTGATCTGGGATAGATAACAAGACCGGCCAATTGATTGATCACCTAAGACCTCCCTAATGCCACATGCGGTCAAAAATTTCATCTTTAAATGAGGTATAGTTATTACTGCTCCAAACGCCGATAGGCTAGGCAACCCAATATAACGTTATAAATCGAAGGTAAATTAACCACGAGGAATGAGAGCATGCGGGATGCCACTTTGGGGTATGTTCCCAAAGTTATTTCCAATTGAAAGATTCATTGTACCAAAATCGATTCATTATCTAGTCCATAAAGAGGTCCTTCGGCAGGCCTTAATTGGCCCTTTTTTAATCCTAATTTGAAGAAGGCGTCGAGATAAAGTAAATTGTTAGAACTTTCATTATCTACGAAAACTCGTTTCAGTTGGTAATCTACATTACCATCTAAAACAAGCATGGATATAACTAGAGGATTAGAATGAGGACACTGTACATGTTCCATGTCATTTTCGCTGAAACTAATAACATTATCCCTGGCCTCATTCTTTGGCTTTTTAACTTTCATAGTATCTTCAGGTCGATCAGGTTGATGAACTTTGGACAATTTGCTCGTAATCATGTTGACCACCCCAGTAGTAACTCGGTTCTTTTGAGGTTGTTGTTGCTTTTCTTCTGCCTATTCAAGGATTTCTTCAGAATTCTTCAGAAATTTTGACAGATGTCCTCTCCGGATGAGGTCTTCAATTTCCCTTTGAAAAGTTCAATAGTCCTCCATGCTATGTCCAGGAGAGCGATGAAAATGACAATACTTGGACTTATCTCCTCCTTCCGGATTCTTGGGTGGCTTTGGCCATTTGAGAAACTTTTCACCCCTTATTTGTATAAGCATATTTGTTCGTGAATCATTTAAAGGGGTTAGGTTCAAGGGTTTAAATTCTCTAGGAACTCCAGGCCTCGTTCTGGATTACTTTCTTTCTTGAGAATGCAAGCGATCGTTGTTTCTCTTTTTTCCACCGGGTGGCCCTCGTTGGTTGTGGTCCAATTGTATCGGCTTTTTTACTTCGTTAGCTTCATCCGCTGCAATGTATGCCCGAGTTATAGATTCTACTTCACGAAAATTTTATGGATTGCTATGTATTAGATGCTTAAAAATTTTACCTGGCTCTAATGTTGATATAAAAGCATTCAATTTTATTTCATCAGTAATTCGTGGGATTTGTCGAGTTTCTTCAGTGAATCGAGCCAGGAAATTCTTCAAGGCTTCTTTTCAATTCTTCTGCTAGAAGCGAACTGGGTTAAAAAACTATCAGCCAACTCTTCAAACAATTGAAACGAATTTGGTTATAATCGGTAGAACCAGATCCGATCGTCTCCTTTTAGAGTCAAGGAAAAACACTGACACATCGTCATTTCATTCAGACCTTGAAAACTCAGGAGAGTTCAGAAGTGGTCTAGGTGATCCATAGGATCAGCACTTCCATCGTAAGCATCCAAAGTCGGCATTTTGAATTTATGTGGGAGAGGTCGTATACGGATTTCCATTGCGAATGGTGACCCACGTAAGTCAATAGAACGTCCTTCTGTATTTCCTCCGAACACATGTTGCCAAACTTTTTCTGCCTTTTCCTCCACTTGAGGAATAGCAGCAGATCTTTTAGCCTTAATGTACGTTCTCAATTCCGTGGGTGGCATTTCCGGTTGGGCAGGATGAATGTTTCCGCGTGTCGGTTGCACATTATAAGATGCAACTTCATGCTCAGGCGATCTTTGTCCACTTCGAGAGTAATGTGGATTTTGACGGTCTGAATTCTGGTTCTGCAATATGAGGCCTAATCGGCCTTCTAATCGTGGCTAGCCTCCCGTATTGCTAGAGGCCACTTGTTCTTGAGTGATCAGTCGGTCTGTTTGTTGGATCAAGTATCTCCTTTTACGTTCTTTTCTCTTGTTGGTTATAATATGACCAATCGGGATGGTAGGTTTGTTTCGTCCAAATTGCGTGCAGAGATTCTAAATTACTTCTATCATATTATCCATCCGAGTATTGAATGCTTGCATTAACTCCTCTTGTCGATTTTCCATCTGAATGACAGCCGGAGGAGGGTTGCCAGCGGAAGCAGCATCTCTTGTAGGGGCATTGGTTCGGGTTCTTGTGTTGACCATTTCTTGAAGAATGGGATGAGAAAGTTGGTTTTTTTGTCGATATTCTCACAGACAGCGCCAATAATGCGACTTGAATTTAGGATTTGAACATGTTTAATCAATGTCGATTTTGCGAGTAAATGCGGTTTTAACTATTAATATCCTAAATCTACACATCACAATTAAATAGATACGAGATTGAAGGAAAGTCAAGATTTAACTCTAAATTTTCCTCTATAAACTCGAATCATTCATCTTTCTCCAAAAATATTGAAAGAATGCAGGAAAAAGACAATATAAAATTTTTATTATTCTGAGACGATTTTGGTAAGTACAAACTTTACATAGATAATGCCTTCTCCTCTCTTCTTTTTTTTCCCCATTTCTTCGTTCCAAACATGGGATCTTTATATCAGTTTTTCAAGAAAAGTCTGGATCAGATCATTCAGTTTGAAAACCTGTTTTACTCTGTTTCAACCGGTTACTATGAACGGTTCCTCCCACGTGATTTTAAACTGTAGAGGTTTACTCATATCCATATGATTTCATGGCCCAGTGGGCCGTCTTCAGTGGGCCTTTCTTCCTCGTTAAATTAACCCATA
>JAODPA010066933.1:0-10744 GCA_025585075.1 Nepenthes mirabilis
TATAAATTTTGTTAAAGAAGTAATCAAAATAAAACAAATAACGTGAAGCAGTGTGATTCATATTGTAGGATCCCTTGTTCAATCCCTCGTCTCATTGCACTCGCCATGGATCCGTTCTCAAAGCTGGTGTTAAAATCATAAAAGGTGAGATGTGGTTAGAGTTAATCCTTTATAATCAAATGAGTTTTGTTGTGTACCAAGAATCTGATTATTGTACGGACGACTCTTGAAGTCGGTAGGTCATATAAAGGTTCCAAATTCCGTAAGCCTCCAAAATCAAACCCTGTGCAACACAAAAAATGCTTAAAGGATTTGATGGGTATGTCCATAATGGGTTGGTCCAATAAAAAAAACGGTCCAAATCCAAGAAGGTCTAAATGTGCGCTTGGACGGTCAACACCAGCGTTGACTGTATGAGAGGCTAACGGAGCGGTCAACATGCTCACATGAGACGGTCAACGTCTCTATTGACCGGAAGCACTGTAGCAAGCAGGCCAAAAGGAAAAAATCTTGCATGTGCCAGTCCCAGTCCCAGTTGGGCCCGTACTTCCATACGCGATAAGTAACGGTCCATTTTTTTGATTTCGCATCTTCCCTGAAACCAATCTGTACTAAAAAAGATACCAACAGATTCAACGTCCTTTCCATGAAGAAGGCGCCAGATTTTCTCTTCCTGCCTACTGTAGAATCTAACGGTAACAAAGCGTAAAAGGAAGGCAAGTAATATTGAGAATTATTGCCCGCCAGAAAAGGAAGTAATCCCAACATATTGCATAAGTCATGCCTTCCTACTCAATGAAGGTGCCTGACATAGAGTAGGAATCGCGCCTTCACGGCCAAGGAAGGTCGCTTTGCCCTCCATCTATATAAGCCTACGGAGTCTCCACTCCAAGGCACGCCAACCTCAAAACATACAAACGCTCACTTCTAAGCACAAAATCACTTATTGCAATGATCTCACGCTTAACTTTTAGATTCTAGAGACACCACTCACTCTCTAAGATCTGTCATTCAAAACTTCCCCGCTTAAAGGACTTATTCTCCCACTCGTTCTCCGCAAACACTTAGTTAGGAAAATTGTGCTTATCACGAGCCGCCAGAGCGTCTCTTACGTTTGAAAGCGAACACTCATTATCCTCTCACCTTTTCTCTCTCTCAACTCCCATTTCTAGTTTCCTTCTTAAAAGTCGAAGGCCTATCATTGATTTGAGTGTCAGAGTATTTTCGGTGGGATAATATCCCATTGGCACCTGACCTCTTGTTTGTTGTAGTGGTGTGTAGGGTCTAGACTCGGTGAACGAAGTCGGATCCAGACGATCAAGTCGATTCGAATCTATTTGAAACTCGAATTCAGGGAGCATCATTGGCACCGTCTGTGAAAAATGCTTACGAAAAGCCTACCATATTTTTCTAAAAAACTCTTTCATCCTCACCAATTGAACCAACTAGAATGGTGAATACAAGAGTACAAGCTAGCAAACCTGCTAGATACGTAACCTCTCTCGACCAGGACCACGTTGTTAGTGCCATGGTCAACGGGACAGTTAACGGGGTGCCAGCACATTTCTTTCAACATCTAGTGGAGCATATACAAAATACCAATAAGATGCTCTAGATATTCTACTCCCGACAGGAGCATTCACAATTGGGGGCTCTGCCCACGGCAGTCCCCATACCGGCCTCTAGGAGGGGAGACCAGAGGAAGAAGAAGCCGGCCAAAAAGCCCCAAAGGTTGGCTAACACTCAGATCCCTGAATCCTCACGGGCTCCAAGCCAGACCAGGCTTGAGGAGCACTCAGGAAGCATGTCTTCGGAGAAAAGTCTGGAACGAAGGAACCCTCAATACTCTCGAGCAGAGATCAGGAACTCGGTATAGGACGGAGCCTCCAGGACCGTCAGATCCATTGGAGGTAGTAGCTGGCCGGCTACTGGCCACTTCAAGGAAGGAACAGAGTTGAAGACCTATCTCAACTTCAAGAGATTAGCCAACGCTATTCGTGTAGACCCCAGGTTGGAGAAGATCTGAAATCGCGTGTTTAAGGACGATGAGTACGCCATTGATCTGGACAAATCTCCTTTCACAACAGAGATCCTGAATTGTCCAATGCCGACCAAACTCAAGATGCCTCCCCTCGACTCTTACAATGGGAGTACTAATTCAGTAGATCATCTTGATCATTTTCACCTCCATCTGAGTCTGCAAGGGTTAGAGGATCTGGTGATGTGCCGCTACTTTCTGCTCACATTGAAGGGAGACGCTCAAATATGATTCCACCACCTCCCTTCAAACTTGATCGAAAGCTTCAGGGAGCTGACTGACCTCTTTTTAGCCCAATATACTTCCAGTCGCTGAGAGAAAAAATAGCCGTGGCACCTCTCTCATATTAAGCAGAAGTAGGGGGAGAATCTACAGAAGTTTCTAGATTGCTTCATGGCGGAAGCCTGGCAGATCTCCAGGCTTACAGAGGAAATGAAGCTGGGCAGCTTCATCTCCGCACTGACGTACGGGAATTTCTTCAGGCACCTAGCGCATAAGAATCCATAGACCTTCCGGGAGGCGGAGTCAATCACCCGGCCTTCCGCGACGATAGAAGAGGCCAACGAGGCTAAACGTACAGAACAGCCCGAACAGCCTCGCCCATTCCCCGGAGAGAGAAAGAGGAAGTACAACAGAGGCGATCACTCCTGTCGAAAGTATCATAGGACCGAACCACCAGAGCGCAAGGACTATGGGCCCACCAACCTAACGCCCTTGACTGATATGCATTTGAACGTCCTCATACAGATCCGTGGGAAGAAATTCCTTAAGTGGCCAAAACCACTTAAGAAGGCGGAGGAAGAAAATTCGACAAAGTATTGCAATTTCCATCGATCTTCCAGATACTCCACAGAGGACTGTAGGACTCTCCAGTAGGAGATTGAAGAGTAAATTAGAATGGGCCATCTCACCAGGTTCGTTAAGGGCCATAACCAGAGCTCTGGCACTACGGGCAGAGAAGGACTGGAGCCTTCCCTTCCACAAAACCGGATTGCAGTAAGGGTTGTTAACATGATCACCACCCGACCGGTCAAAAATTCGACGGACGATAAGGAGTAGCAGACTAAGAGGAAGAAACAGCACACTGCGGACAACGTCATTAGTTTTAGTGATAGCGACCTAGCACATGTAATTTTCCCCCAAGTAAATCCCCTTGTTGTTTCTATACTCATTTCAGACGGTAGAATCGACTACTAACTGAAACGAATATTTGTTGACAAGTAAAGTTCTCGCAATTTACTTTATCTGGATGAGTTCTTTAAACTTGACTTAAAAAAGAACTAATTAAAACCTGCCTAAGGCCCACTGCACGGCCTTGAAAACAAACCCGTGCCCATCCAGGAGACGATCCAATCAGAAGTCACCCTAGACACATATCCGAAAATGGTAGTTGACCTACTCTCCATTTACAACGCTATACTGGGCTGATCGTGCCTAACGGCGTTCGGGGCCGTCACTTTAATACCACACCTCAAAATAAAATTTTCAACGCCATACAGAATGGTCGAAGTATTGGGTGACCAAGTCACGGGCGGACATATTACATGTTCCAAATTGTTTCTAGCGACAGCACCAGAACGGTAAGAGAACTCTACCATTGAGACGAAACATTCTTGCAACAGGCACAGTCCGGTGAGGCAACCAACTTAGTCCTGCTGAACCCAAAAGATTCAAAAAAGTGTATACAGATCGGCAGCTTACTCACTGGTACACTGCGCGACAAGCTGATCACTTTCCTGTGACGGAACGTTAACATCTTCGTATGGACTCCCGTTAATGTGTTTGGGATTTCGGTCGAGATAATGGTCCACAAGTTGGGCCTCGATCATGATCGAAATTCCATCAGGCAGAGGAGGAGAAATCACTCAATAGAAAAATTAGTCACCATTCAGGAGAAAGTAAAGAAACTATTGGATGCCAGATTTATAAGAGAAGTCTGGTACCCTGATTGGCTCTCCAATGTCATCCTGGTAAAGAAGAGCAGCAAAAAATGACAAATGTGCGTCGATTTTATTGACGTTAATAGAGCCTACTCGAAAGACAACTTTCCTTTACCCAAGATCGACCTGCTGGTGGACTCGATGTCCGGACATGAGCTATTAAACTTTATAGACACCTACTCGAGTTATAACTAAATTCGGATGAGCCCGGAGGACGATGAGCATACCTCATTTATAACAGACCAGAGCACTTACTGCTATTAGGTAATGCTCTATGGACTGAAGAACGCAAGAGCCACCTACCAACGGCTAGTAAACAAAATATTTGAGAAACAGATCGGCCGCAATATGGAGGTTTACGTTGACAACATGCTCGTCAAAATTAGAACCACCGGCGACCATTATTCGCCATCTCGTATAGTCATTTGATGTGCTCCGTGAGTATCAAATGAAGTTGAATTCGGTCAAGTGCGTATTCAGGGTGGCCTCGGGAAAATTCTTGAGTTCATCGTCTCCCAACAAGGGATTGAGGCAAACTCAAAGAAGATCAAGGCCCTCGTGGACATAGCTCTCCCATGGAGCATCAAGGATGTCTAGCTACTGACCAGACGACTGGCAGCCTTACCTCGCTTCCTAGCGAAGTTTGATGACAAGTATCAGCCATTCTTCAAGGCTCTAAGAGAGATAAAATCAAACAGACTCCAATGGACGACAGATTGCCAAGCAGCCTTCAGTAAGTTGAAGTAATATCTGGCTAGCCCGCCATTACTAACGTCACCCAAGGACGGAGAGGAGCTGTAGCTCTACCTTGTGGTATCAGAGGTGTCCCTCAACTTCGTCCTCATACGCCTAGTCTCTAACACCCAACGACCGATCAACTACGTAAGCAAAACGCTGACTGGCCCAGAGACGTGCTATCCGCACACAGAAAAGTTGGCCTTAGCTCTAATATTCTCCGCATGAAAACTAAGGCCCTACTTTCAGGCACACCACGTAATAGTTCTCATCGACTAGTATCTGAAGAGCATTTTTAAAAACCTAATATTTCTGAACGGCCGGTAAAGTGAGCTATTGAATTGGGCGAGTTCGACATTGGGTTCTACCCCAGACCTACCACAAAAGCACATAATCTGGCCGACTTCATTGTTGAGACCACGATCTCAATTCTCAAAGACCAGCCCCCGGAGAACGCAGAACATCACGAGGGAGTTTCAGAATGGGTACTCCACTAAACGGATCGTTTAGGGACACAGGTAGCGGTACCAGGGTGGTCCTTAGAATCCCCGACGGGTTTGAAGTGAAGTACTCCCTTAGACTCGATTTCTTGGCCACCAATAACGTTGACGAATACGAAATCCTGTTAGCTTGGTTAAAATTGGCAAAAGAATGCTCAGCCAAACGACTCACTGTTTATAACGACTCTGAACTAATTGTCAACTAGGTTAACGGGAGCTTCGAGGTGAGCAACCCACACTTGGCCAAGTATTTGGCCAAGGTAAGGGAGGTCGTCCGGAGTTTTGATAAGCTAACCCTAGTCCATATTCCTAGAATTAAAAACTGAAAGCCGATCAGCTTGCTAGAGCAGCGGTGACCGAAAATTCAGAGCAGTACTCGAGGGATATAAGGGAGGTTCTGAACACTCCCAACATAGAAAAATAGGAGGCAATACAAATCTCCAAGACAAAAAATTGGACGACTCCCTACCTAAGGTTCCAGGCAGACGGAGCTCTGCCAGAAGACATAGAGGCCAGTCGGATCAAGAAAACGGCCGGCTGGTACATTGTAGTTGATGGATGGTTGTATCGCTGCAGTTACTCGACTCTGTACCTCTTGTGCCTAACCCCCTGAAGAAGCCGACATGCCTTGGGCAAAGTGCACATTGGGATTCGTGGATCACACATCGGTAGTAAAAACCTAATAATGAAGATCATGCGATAAGGTTACTATAGGTTGTCGATGAAAAAGGATGCACTCGAATTTATAAAGAAGTGTGAAAGTTGCCAGTTTTACGGCAACCTTCACCACCATCCATCCGCCGAGCTGAAGTCCCTCTTGGCGCCTTGGCCCTTCGCACAGTAGGGGCTCGACATTCTCGACCCATTTTCCATCGCAACGGGTCAAAAAAAGTTTATCATAGCAAGTATCGACTACTTCACAAAGTGGATTGAGGCCATCTCACTGGCTAAGATCACAAAGCACAGCGCTCTTGAGTTCATTCGCCAGAATATTATCAGCAGATTTAACATTCCAAAGGTCATAGTGACTGAAAACGGGAGTTTATTTTCAAAAAAGTGTTTCACCAAGTATTACACCAACCTTGACATTAGGCTAATCCACACTTCAGTGGCATACCCTCAAGTGAATGAATAGGTGGAGATCACAAATCAAACGCTACTCCACGTGCTTAAGACCAAACTGGAGGACGTAGGGGGCTCATGGGTAGATGAGCTCCCCTCAGTCCTCTGGTCTTTTAGGGCAACTCTAAAGGAGCTAAAGCGCAAGACACCCTTCAACCTATGCTATGGGATTGAAACAGTGATCTTGGTCAAAATCGGGCTTCCAAGTCTTAGGGTATAATCTTTCGACCCGTAATGTAACTCAAAAAAAATCCGGGAACACCTAGACTTGTAAGAAGAAGCTCGTGACGCCGTCAAAATGCGGACAACGACCTACCAATATCGAATCGCCCACTATTACAATAAGAAGGTAAAAATGCGGCAGTTTGATATTAGAGATTTGGTCTTGCGAAGACAGACTCTCATTCTCCCCCTCCATGCCCGCCAAGACAGACTCCAGGGTAATAGTATCCTCCCGGTGCTCCGCCCCCAGAGCCTCCAACTTTGAATCAAATCAGGCGATCTCCGTGTCCCTATCGGAGATCACCCTATCTCTCTGTCTGAGCGCCTTAGCAATAGTGTCTGTGACCTTATCAGCCTGCAAAAAAAAAAAGGTCAGAAAAGGTAAACTTAAAGACAATACAGGTAACAGAAAGTATACCTGCCAAACCCTTCGGGCTGGCCTATTTGGTCTGGCATGTAGATTTGACACTAGGGGTGGTGGGCTAGAATAGAGCCCTCATGGGCAGGGCTAGCAGTGACCTCCACGAAGAGATCCACCGGTAGCTCCTCAGAAGTATCCTTCATCCTGGCTAGCTCATCAGGAACGGTGGTAGGTTCCAAAATATTTTTTTGCTACTCAATTTGCAGTCCCACGGCAGAAGACCTAATAGATGGCTCATACGGCTCGGCTCGCGGCTCGCCTGCTGGCACAAGCATCCCAATAAATGGTTCAAGAGTCATCTCCTCCGGCCGAGGTTGAGGATCTGATATCAACCCCACCAGTGCAGGTTGCGCCAAAACAACAACATTGCTCACCCTGGCACTCAACATGGCGTCGTAAGCCTCTAAAACCAGCTCCTTTTCAATCATGGATACGCCGCCTACCCCTGCATAGCGTCCAACGACCATGTAGTCTGGCCCGAAAGAAGACGAATAAGGCGTCACCGTGTCCGCCTTCTTTTGCTTTTGACTGGTGGGAATTGTGTCAGAAGAACAATGACCTATAAGCATGGCCTTAGTCCTTTTCTTCCCCCATTGGGCCTCTGGTGGAGGAACCCTAAATTTCTGGCAGAGGCCCCCATTTGGCCTTCTTGACCTCAACACGGAAAACCAAGTGGTTTTTTTAAAAATTCTAATATGGTCATCAATGAGTTTGACCAACTAAGACAGAGACGCCGTCTCTACCTCAGAATGTGCCCCAATATAAATATCAGGCACCTGGCCTCACTCCCTAACTAATGACCAGGGCTCACCCACGCGAACAAAGAGAACCGGTTCTTCCGATTCTTCTGAGATTGTATATAATGGTACTTACCCCAAGACTGCCGCGTGAGGCCAGAGAGATCCACTCCTCTCCCTGGTTGAGCTTAAAGAGCCCTCTAACCATTAATATCGTTAGTAGCCTTAAGTGCTGACAAAAAAATATGCAGAAGGTACACAAATACTGAGTCGCATTCGTATGGAATTGTGCGAAGGGGATTTGAAGCGCCCGAAAGATTGAAAGCAGCTCATCAGGGATCAGAAGACAAAGCCCACTCCTTAATGGGCCTTGTACATGGTAACAAAGCCCTCAGTCAGCAGAAACGCCCTGTCATGCTTCCCAAGAACACGGAATGTAATCTCCTTTGAGATATTGTACTCCACGTATAATTCCTTCACATCATTCTCTCTGAGGACAGAAGCAATATCGGTAACAGAAGCCATGATTAGAAAAACGTCTAGGATTTTCTTTTTCTCTGTTTCAGTCTAAGGAAGATAAAGGAATAGAAGAAAGCGTGGAAAAATTCAAAGTGAAGCGTACGGACAACTAAAAGGCCAGTGTGAACACACAAAATCGCCTCGTAAGCATGCGCCATCATTACTGCCACGTGTCGCTACCCAAAAGGTAGTTGTCAAATTAGATCCTTTGGCGCATACCGGGATCCTGAATTCACTGCATGAAGACACATGGCCGTCTTTTTGCCTGGCAAGCCGGCTAATTATCGCACGTCTCCCCAACTCCCACAAGGTACTCGGAAGTTTTTTAAAACGGTCAACAAATTCGGTCAATATTTTCTTCGCCAAGTTACCCAAAAGTTTTTCAAGATGGTCAATAAATCTGATCAACATTTCCTTCATCAGGTTTCTCGGAGTTTTTCATGACCGTCAACTAATTCGGTCAATATTTTGGAAGCACGAAAGGCTCCACTCTAGACGATCAACAGCTGCATCACCCTTAACGAACGACAGTCAGGCACATCCCATCATTAACATGCAGAAGGCTAGAATTCAGACCACTGACATGGGGGGCTAGTGATGGGTATACCCATAATGGGTTTGCCCAATAAGAAAAACGGCACAAATCAAAGAATGCCGAAATGTGCACTCACTTCAAAGCATACAAACGCTCACTTCTAAGTATATAATCGCTTACTATAATAATCTCACACTCAACTTTCAAATTCTAGAGACGCCGCTCACTCTCTAAGATCTGTTCTTCAAAGCTTCCACGCTTATAGGATTTGGTCTCTCACTCGTTCCCCACGAATACTGAGTTGAAAAAATTGTGCTCATCATGAGCCGCCAGAGCGTCTCTTACATCTAAAAGCGAACACTCCTTACCCGCTCACACACACTCTCTCAACTCTCATTTTCGATTTCCTTCTTAAAAGTCGAAGGCCTATTACTGATTTGAGAGTCGGAGTATTTTTGGTGGGACAATATCCCGTCGGCACCTGACCTTTAATTTTTTGTAGTGGCGTGTAGGGTTCAGACCTAGTAAACGGAGTCGTATCTAGACGATCAAGTTGACCCGAATCTGTTCAAAATTCGGATCCAGTGATGCATTAAGATTTGCAGTACTCACTTCCCGATATATTCTCCGGCGCTCAAATCAGTATTTCAAATATGCTTGAGAAAAGAAATAAAATATAAGTAATTTAAATTTATTTCGAGGAATTGCACTCTATGCGTCTTGTTTAAAAAGAAAATCTTAAGTATTCTATACTTCCTCATTTTTTCTCTTCTGTCATCTTTTTGATGGAGGGAAAGCATATTTATAGTCGGCGGAAAGCAGTTAAATGCATCATGATTTTAACCGTATGGTCTGACAGTTAACCATTATTCCTATCAGGAACAGCTATGATTAGTGTTCGCCATTGTAGGTTATATAACCGTTTCGACCATCAGATTAGATCCTAGGAATTGGGCTGTCTGGGCATAATGTCTCGTTCGGACATAGACGGTGTTATCATTAAATACTGTTAGTCTGATAAACATAGGCGGCCCATAAGTACATGGGACTTCCTTATTTGGGCTTGTAGATTCCATACCCATCAGGTTTATTGTCTTATTTTTGATTTATTACCTAATTAAATCACAAGTTAAGCGATTATGTTAAGTAATTATGAATAAAACTTTTAAATTTTAACATTGATTTGTTGAAAAGTAACAAGTTTACATTTTCAACATTAATATTAGAGCCAATATAATTTTTTTTCATAATTCTCTGAAAAAGTTACCGAGTTGGCATTATTTATATGATACCTTTGTGTACAAAATATTTTTTTTTTAGATCGTAATGTTTCACCAAAGAGAGATATCTTAAACAATATATGAAATAAATTGATAAAATTTTAATTTTGGCTAAATCAGGTTAGGTCGATGTAATGCCTGGTTCTCTATATAGTTAATTTGGTATTATTAGTTTATTTTTGATTAATTTTAGATATAATAAAAATAAATCCTGTTGTGTCATTTTGAAGAAAATTTAGAGTAATGAAACAAATTTGGCACTTGAAACATGTCTGATGTACGCTTATGTGCTTTTGGCAGATTGGGTATGCTCGAGAAGCATCTGAAGTAGCACTCGAGTATAAATTCCAATTGCTCGCGCTCAGGGAGCGCTTGAACCAATGCTAGTGCATAGATGGGGTTAGGTTAAATGCCATAGGCAATGCTCGTATACCAGTTTGATTATATAAGGCTGACGCGTACTATTTTCAGTCATTTCACGAGAGGAGAGAAGAAAGGAGCGATAAAGAGAAGAGAATGAAGAGAGAGGAAAAGAAGAAAATGCATTTTGAAATATTATTTTGTCGAATTTATAAGATTAGATGTTGAAATAAATATCCTTACATCCTATTTTTGATTTATTTTTGTTTTCGTTCAATTTTATTTATATTTAGTGAATTTAATATATATGTATATCATTTTACTTACCTACTTAG
>JAODPA010066934.1:0-10744 GCA_025585075.1 Nepenthes mirabilis
TAATTTCTGTAAAATTTTTTATTGTTTGGTTGTTTATTTAAAAAATGGGGGAGAACTTAATTTTCTTTATTTGAATATACGAGTAAAAATAATTTATAGAAGAGATGATACAAACATTTATATAAAAATCAAGTTTGAGTTAATTCTAGTCAAATATTTTTAATTAAGTCAGATGATCTTCAAAATCTACTCCCTGCAATATAATTGTTAAGGATCCTAGAATTTTCAAGTGAAAGGAGAAACTTAAATGTCATTGTGTTGAGCGGATGAGTAAATGGCCCAAGAAAATCCATCCTAGCAAACAGATGAAGTCCCATTTGCCAAAAAATCGAGCCGGAGGAGCGGCGCTCTTGTTAGGCAGCTCCTAGCAGTGAGGATAATGGGGGTGCCAGATGATGTAAGCAAGAGGAAAAATGAGCCTTAATAACACTAATTATGTGTTAGGATATGGGACACTCCTGTACGAGCCCATATCCGGTTAACAGACTGTTTGAAAGTTTGGTCGAAAACTCACATGGGTATGATACTAAGATGGAGTATTATTGTATTTGTGTGCATGACGAGCGGCAGGAGAAGCAATTGGTGTTGGGGTCAAGGGATCACCGGAGTGCCAAATGTAGAATATTGAAGACGACTGATTGGCCGACCTAATGAGGCTGGCCGCACCTATGAGTCTAGTTGGACAAAAGGGGGTCGGCTGGATAGAAGATGCTAAAGACCGATCACAATTTACCAATGGGTAGAAAAAATGAGTGAGCATATAAATAGGTGTAACATATCACCTACAAAACCCAAAGTAGGTGATCAACTTGAAGAGTAGGTGATCGACTTACAGAGTAAGTGACCATTTTACAGAATAAGTGATTTACTTGTAGAGTAAGTGATCGACTTATAGAGTAAGTAACTAACTTGTAAAGCAGGTGTCACTAGAGAAGAGACTCATTTATATATATATTGATATTGCTGCTACTCTGGAATATAACAGTGTAATACAAAGAGTCATACTTCACTTATATATTCTGTTCTTTGAATTTTTGTAACCAAAATTTTTATAATAAAATTTATCGATTAAATGTTCCGTAATTTTTTTCTCTTATTCAGAAAAAATTTTTTCACATAAATTATATACATCTCATTTCTCTATTTCCTTTTGTGATTATTGTTCATCATTATCATCGTTATATTCTTTCTTCTTGATCTAGCTCTTGTAAGTCGATCTCCAACAAGTGCTATCAAAGAAAGGGTCTTAGTATTTGTTGTTGAATGTTGTTGGAATCGATGGAGGTCAAAAATAAGATGATTTATTTAAACGGTACAAATTATGATAGTTGGCAAAGTAAGACATCAAATCTGCTATTTGTCAAGACAATACACATTCCATTGTTCGCCACTTAAAAGCCCAAGGAAAAGTCAGAGGAAGAATGGGTCTTTGAACACAAGCAAGTTTGTAGCTATATTCAATAGTTTGAGGACGATAATGTGTATAATCACATCCGAAGTGAGACGAATGCCAAGGCACTGTGGAAGAAGTTGTAAATGCTCTATACTTTCAAGATTGGTAACAAGTTATTTCACCAAATGAAGTTTATGCAGGTGCAGTGTAAGGAGGGCTCACCCATTGCCGACCACTTGAATGAGTTTTAAAGATGTGTGGACCGGTTAAATGGCATGGGCATCAAGTTTAAAGATGAGGTGCTGAGCCTGTGGCTCCTAACAATCCTGTCCGACTGCTGGGAGGTAATAAGAATCATCATTGCCAATACTGCGTCGAACAGCGTGGTGACACTAGAGATGACAAAAGGAGTAGTGCTAAATGAGAAAATGAGACGTCGGTCACAAGGGTCGTCTCTTCTATGCACTCTGAATTGCTAGTCACCGACGCATAGGAAAGAAGTAAATGCGTGGATCTAAGTCCGAAGAGAGGAGTTGAAATAAATCTTGGTCGAGATATCAAAACCTCGAATATTATTACTGTTAAAAGAATAGCCATATTAAGAAATACTATTACAAATGGAAGCATGACAACGCAAATAAAGAGAATAAACTTGATAAGGGACAAAGTGAGAAGAAGGCCTCGATCTCGGTCATCACTAAGGGTGACCTCTAGTTGACATGTGAGATGGATGATGTGGTGAATTTGACTGAACACGAGTTCAATTGGATAGTGGACATTGGTGTATCACTCCACACCACGTTGCAGAGGAGACTCTTTATATCTTATACTCTAAGTGATTATGGAGTGCTAAGGATAGGTAATGAAATGACGCCTCATGTTGTCAGTAGAGGTGACATGTCCCTTATTACCAACAATGGAACTCGGTTGCTGCTAAAGGATGTATAACATGCCCTAAACATCTGAATGAATTTGATTTTAGCAGATAGGCTGAATGATGAAGAGTTTTGCAACATTTTCTATGAATGAGTATAGAAATTGATTAGAGGGTCTCTAATAGTTACCAGTGGAAGGAAAGTCTCTGGCCTGTATGTGTTGTAAGCCTCCGTCGAAGTAAGAGAGGTGCATGTTGTGAGGAGTGAGGAGGGGTTGAATAGCCTGACCGGAAGGACCTTTTCCAAGGTATAAAATAAGCCAAATTGAGAACATGTCCCCACTACATAGTGGAAAAGCAAAGATGGGTTTCAATCCTCAGAAATCCATCCACTAAGAAGGCCGAACTACTTGATTTGGTCCACAACGATGTATGTGGCTCGTTCAAGAAGAATTCATTCGGAGGAGTGTAGTATTTCATCTCATTTATTGACGAATGTTCATGAAAGCTATAGGTTCATCCACTTAAGATAAAGGATCAAGCCCTCGATGTCTTTGAGCATTTTCATGCTTTGGTGGAGAGACAGACAATGAGGAAATTGAAGTGAATCTGGAATAATAATGGAAGTAAGTATATCGGAACCCTTGATGTATGCTATCGGTCACATGGTATTCAGCACCAAAAGATCCCACCAAAGATACTGCAATTAAATGGAGTGGTTAAGCGCATAAATCGAATATTGATGGAGAGAATCCACTCTGTACTCTCAAAAACCAATCTCCCTGGTTCATTTTGGATGGAAGCCTTCAGAACCGTAACTTATGTCATCAATAGGTCGCCGAACAGTCCATTAAATGAAAATGTCCCAGAAAAGGTATAGTCCGGTGGGAAGGTGTCCTACGACCACTTGTGAGTGTTCGGATGTATGGCATTTGTGCATATCTCGAAGGATAAAAGGATGAAGTTGGAGTCGAAATCGAGGGAATGCATCTTCCTTAGTTATGGGGAAGACGAATTGGGATATTGTCTTTATGACCTAATTGATAACAAGTTTGTTCGATCAAGAGATGTTATATTTGTCGAAGATGAGACGATCGAAGAGATCAGGAAGAAACCGAAGGTCACGTCCGATGGCAGCCAAGTTTATGATGCTAGCCTTGAACCCGCCCGACCGACTCCGGCCCATCAAGAGGTCAATGACCAAGGCATTGATGAAGAGGAAGGAGATCGAGAGACTATGATGCTTAATGAGGATGAGAATGACGCCACTCCTCATAACATTGCCGAATCAGTCGATTCGATTCCAGTTTGGCCATCCTTAAGAGATCGAAGACCCTCTACTCGTCTATCGGCCGGTGAATATGTATTGCTCACAGATGGAGGGGAACCTAAAAGTTTTGAGAAAGTTATGAAAGATGAGTGCAAAATGGAGTGGTTGAAAGCTATACAAGATGAGATGAACTCTCTACATAAAAATCACACATTCGAGCTGACAACGTTACCGAAGGGAAAGAGAGCGTTGAACAACAAGTGGGTCTTCCACCTGAAGGCTGATGAGAATAACCCAAAACCAAGGTATAAGGTAAAATTGATGGTGAAAGACTTTAACCAATAGAAGGGAATTGACTTTGACGAGATCTTCGCTTCGATTGTGAAGATGTCCTCAATTTGGGTGGTGCTCGGATTGGCTGCTATTCTTGACTTGGAGATGGAACAGTTAAATGTGTGGACAGCGTTTTTCTATAGTGATCTTGAGGAAGAAATTTATATGGAGTTGTTGGAAGGATTCAGAGTCAAGGGGAAGGAATGACTGGTGTGTTGTTTAAGGAAGAGTCTGTACCAGCTGAAATAGGCTCCTAGACAGTGGTATAAGAAGTTCGAGTCTGTCATGGTCGATCAAAGATATCGAAAGACTATTTTGAACAATTATGTCTTTGTGCAGAGGTTTTTCGTAGATGACTTCATTATTCTTCTACTCTATGTGGACGATATGTTGATTGTCAGCCGAGATGCCTCTTAGATTAAGGAGTTGAAGTAATAGCTCAAGAAGGCGTTTGCCATGAAAGACTCGGGGCCAACGAAGCAAATTCTGGGCTTTAGAATACTACGCGATCACAAGGCAAAGAAGGTGTAGCTATTTGAGGAGGGTTACATTGAGAAGGTGTTTTAACGTTTCAACATGAAAAAGTCAAAACTAGTGAGCACCCCGCTAACTAACTACTTCAAATTGAGTAGCAGACAATATCCTTCCATGGATATTGAGAAGGCAAGTATGAGAGGCATATCCTATTCCTTAATCGTAGATAGCCTTATGTATGTTATGGTGTGCACATGACCAAACATTGCTTATGCCGTCGGCACAATCAATCATTTTCTGTAGAACCCTGAAAAAGAGTATTGGTTTACGATGAAATAGATACTGAGATATCTCCGAGAATCTCCAAATTGTGCTTATACTTTGGAGATGACAAGGCACACTTGGTCGGATGCACTGATATCGATATGACAGGTGATGTTGACTCCCGAAAGTCTACATCGGGATACATTGTCATGTTTGTAGGAAGGGCTGTTTCCTAACAGTTAAAGTTGTAGAATTGTGATACTCTTTTGACCATTGAGACGAAGTTTATTGTTGTAACAGAGGCGAGTAAGGAAATGCTATAAATGAAGAAGTTTGTCTTGGAGCTTGGCCTTAAGTAGGAGAGGTATGTGCTACTTTATGATAATTAAAGTATAATTCACTTCTACAGAAACTCCTCATTTTACTTCAAATTTAAGCACATTAATATCCGATATCACTGGGTGCGAGATGTTATTGACTCAACATTATTAGCACTCGAAAAGGCTAAAACTGAAGAGAATTGGTTGGATATGATAACTAAGGTACTGGTGAAGGAAAAACTTAAAATTTGTTGCTATATTGCCAGAATAATGGATATCATCCCCACACGGTTATGAAGAAAAGTTTATTGGGATATGGGTCACTTTTGTATAGGTTCATATCCGATTGATAGACCGATCAGAAATTTGACCGAACCTCACATGGGCTCATAACCTCGATGTGCTGGCTCTACTATAAATAAGGTTAGGTATTAAAAAAACTAATAGCTATGAGTTTGAAGAGGCATTCCAATCTCTACTGAGGTTGAAAACACCCATTGGAGTGAACCAGATTTGCACCGGGTTGGTTTTGCCAAGACACGTGGTAAAATTTGCTCAATTTTTTTGTTTTTTCTTTTTAAGTTTAGTCCATTGACATTAGCCATACACCATGGTTAGCCCCTCCCCTGTTACATTTATTTGGATGTAATAAATGATTTAATATAAATTGTGTCATAAATATTATAACTTCCGAGCAGCTATTGAGTCAGCTATTGTTTTGTATATTTTCTGTCTCGTACTACTAATTGTTCAGGTGAATGAATATTGATGATCTCTCCTTGAGTAATGTGATTAATTTACACAAATTTTTTTTTTGTTTGTTATGATTTATTGATGGAACATTGGCTATTTTAACCATTATTATACGGTGGCCAAAATAATATTCAAAAGTCACTTGTAAAATCGTAGAATATAAATTAAGAGCCAGTAAAAGCCTCATTGATAAGACCAAAATTGTAAATACTGGTCTACATATTATATCCTATAGATGAGGCTACAAACCATCATTAAAACTCATGGATGTATTGTCTGTATAATATATTATATAAACGAGATCAAATACTACTTTTTTAACTTATAAATGATATACATATGACTTTCACTTATACATAACAGCATAGTCTGCCAATTACTTAAAATGCTTTATTAAAAAAAAAAACTCTACAACATGAATATATTGTTTTAAATTTTGAAACATAACTCGAGCTCCATCGCAGACATCTCAAATTTTCATGCATAAATGAATATGTAAGAAATGCTATTCAATAATTTTTTAAATTTTTTAATAAATTTTTTAAATTTAAGCACAAGCCTTACAAATCTTTAAAAATATGAATAAATTATTGGGTCTGATCACTCCCTTGTGGGTAACCCAACAAATTAGTTTGTCATCGAATGATTTGTGGATAACAAATTTGAAGAATTGATTCTAGTCAACGTCCCCGGAGGAGAATAGTAGACAATCAATGGAGATTGACCAGCGAATAGCCAACTGTGGATTCCGGTCAATTGGAGGTTGACCGTCTGAGGGCTGTAGGAGTGCTGTTAGATGGCAAACAGGCAACAGAAAACAGTCAACGGGGAGGTTGACTAAATGGCAACAAAGGACAGTAAACGGGAAGGTTGATCACATGAAAGTAGAGGACGGTCAACGAAGGTTGACTGGATAAGGCTGGAGAGAAAATACGGAGAGCATTTTTAGAGTAGAAAATATTTGAGTGCCTTTCAGGAGAAATTATCGGTCAACCTGTTAACCGGTTGAGAAGGAAGAATTTACTAGTTGGTGACATTGGTATGGAATCACCCGCGGACATGGTTAAGTGCACAGTAACATCCGGAGATATGTGCTGTTCACAGTGACAACCGAGGATGTGGGATATCGGAGGTCGTTGTCACTACCTGGAGACCAAGGAATGCCGGAGGACTCTTGGGATGGCCAAAGGACATAAATGGTCCGGGGACTTAACTGCAGCAATGACCGAGGACGTCGTGGACAGCTAGTAGCAAGTTGTAGACAATTGGTTCTGTAGAGCAGGTGGTAGACCTGCAGTCTGTGTACGCCGTCTGTGCAAGTGGCATGATTGCAGAGTTGGTGGGCAAAATTGTTGACAGGTTGTAGAGTAGGTGGCAGGCGTTTGTCCACATGCAACCTACCTATTGGTTGAAGGTCTTTGGGTAGATCATTATATATATATGTATGCTAGGCATGTTGTGCTTGGTGTGCGCAAGGCACCATGGGAGTGACCACGGGTGATAGAGAAATCACCATGAGCAAGCATTCATCGGGGCTCATGTAGCCAGGAGCTTGTGTAGCCGGCCGCATGAGTGCGGGGGTGACGCACCAATACTTGTAAAATGTGAGAGCAGAGAGCACCATAATGATGAGAGAAAGATAGAGAAGAAAGAGAGAGCAGTGAGTGAAACACAAAGAGTGATACTTTGTATTCTCATACTCTGTTCTTCAATTTTTGCTTCTAGGGTTTGTGTAGACAGGGTAGTTGTTATATTCTGTCTTTGAATTTGTATAACCATTTTACATAGTGGATTTATTGGTGGACTTTGTATCTTATGATTTTTTTCATTAGTTGAGAAGGGGTTTCCACGTAAAAAAAATATTGTGCATCTCTTATATTCATTATTCCTACTAAATGATGGCTGACGATGACGGGTAGGCTTGGGTATTCCGCTGCTACCGGATCGGGTAGATCCGACGGTATTGAACCCCAACAAGTGATATCAGAGCGAGCTGAGATCGGCCCAGGCATAGAAAGAGCTGCTTGCGGAGGATGCTGACCGAAAAGGGCTATCTGCGGAGGTGTTGACCTACTGCCAAAGTGGAGTGAAGCGTCGCAAGGGGAAGCCGCCGAGTGAAGTGTTGCAGAAGTGAAGCCGCCAAGATCTGCGACGGTCCAAGATCTGCGACGGTCGAAGTGTATCTAGTGTCATTGTAGGAGAGTTTGCCATTTAGTGTGAAATTGGATGGAACTGTAAAAAGTACAACGGAGTTAGCAGGGCCGAGAGTAAAGTTGACTAGGGCTAAAGGTGGAGCTGCGCAGGACCAACGGTAGAGCTGAGCAGGGCTAACTGCGGAGCCAGTAGGGTCAAGGGTGGAGCTAACGCTGGGATCCCAATTGAGAGGAAGCTGCCGGAAGGCAGGCGATGACGGTCGCTGGGTAGAGGCGAAGGTGTTCCCTACAAGGTCGTGAGGGAAAATTTGTTGGGTCTGATCACTCCCTTGTAGGTAACCCAACAAACTGATTTGTCATCGAAGGATTTGTGGATAACAAATTCGGAAAACTGATTCCGATCAACGGGATGTTAATCGGAGGATAATAGTAGACGGTCAATGAAGATTGATCGGCGAATGACCAACTATGAATTCCGGTCAATTAGAGGTTGACCGTTTGAAGATTGCAGGAGTACTGTTGGATGGCGGATGGGCAGCAAAAGATGATCAATATGGACGCTGACCGAATGAAGGTAGAGGACGGTCAACGGAAAGTTGACCGGATAAGGTTGGAGAGGAAATACGAAGAGGATTTTCGCAGAGCATTTTTGGAGTAGAAAATATTGGAGCGTCTTTTAGGAGAGATTACCGATCAACCTGTTGACCGGTTGAGACGGAAGAATTTACCAATTGGTGACACTAGTATGGAATCGATTGCGGATTTGGCTGAGTGTACAGTAGTGTCCGGAGATATGGGCTGCTCACAGTGACGATCGAGGACATGGGATATACGAGGTTGTTGTCACTGCCTGGAGACCAAGGAATATCAGAGGACTCTTGTGATGGCCAAAGGACACAGATGGTCCGAGGATTTGACTGTAGCAATGATCGAGGACGTCGTGGACAGCTGATAACAAGTTGTGAACAGTTGGCTCTGCAGAGCAGGTGGCAGACTTGCAGTCTATGTACACCGTCTGTGCAGGTGGCAAGATTGCAGAGTTGGTGGGCAAAGTTATTGGCAGGTTGCAGAGCAGGTGACAGGCGTTTATCCACACGCATCCTACTTATTGGTTGAAAGTCTCTGGGTAGATCATTATATATATATGCATGCTAGGCATGTTGTGCTCGGTGCGCGTAAGGCGCCATGGGAGTTACCATGGGTGATAGAGAAATCACCATGAGCGAGCATTCGTCAGAGCTTATGTAGACAAGGGCTTGTGTAGTCGACTGCATGAGTGTTGGGTGAAATGACAGTCGCCATTTTACTAACACTTATAAAATGTGAGAGTAGAGAGTACCACAGTGAGGAGAGAAAGATAGAGAAGAAAGAGAGAGCATTGAGTAAAATATAAAGAGTAAAGCTTTGTATTCTCGTACTTTATTCTTCAATTTTCACCTCTAGGGCTTGTATAGCCAATGTGGTTGCTATATTCTATCTTTGGATTTGTGTAATCATTTTACATAGTGGATTTATTGCTGGACTTTGTATCCCGTAATTTTTTTCCTTAGTTGAGAAGAGGTTTCCACGTAAAAAAAATACTGTACATCTCTTATATTTCTTATTCCTACTAAATAGTGACTGACGATGTTGGGATGGTTTGGGTATTCCTCTACTACCGAATTGGGTGGATTCGGAAGTGTTGAACCCCAACATAAATGAGTTGTGCATGCGAGTCAAACAGCAAAGAGAGTAAGTATACAGATGGACACTCAAACGATAATCTCTGTCATATTAATGGAACATAATATTATTTAAGAATTTTAGTAATTATCTCAAATTTATAAAAGAAACGTATAAAATTTCTAAAATTTCAATAAGAAAATAAAGGATTAAGTGTTGTATATACTTAACCAAAATCACAAAGATTTCCACATGTTTTCTTTAAAATCTATTTTTTTTTCATTCTACTTCTTTTTTCTTTCTCCTTCTCTTAGAAAACCTTGCATAAATAAATTAAAAAGAAGTTGATTTAGCTTGTATAAATAAATTGGCATATATGTACCACTCATACTCTCATTTGTATAGTACTACAGTGCAGCTAATGTATGTGTATCAATCATAATTCTATCAATTATAGGGCTAATGTGAGGCTAGCTTATACACACGGATCAGACATATTTATTATATTAAAAATTTATGTAAAAAAATCTTGTGTATTCAATAGACTAATATAAGATTATAGACATAACCTAACTCAGAAGTCCAGAACATCACAAATAAGAACTCAAAAGAGAAATAAAATTATCCCAATCAATAACAAAATGATGTGAAAACCAAGAGTGGTAATTTAATTGTATTTAATTGCATAAACATTGTAATATAATTTAATTGCATTATTCTTGTTATGTGGAATACAAACATGGTGGATAAGCAACCCTTGAGAACAAACAGGGTTCGGCAATCGATCGTTTTTTCTCTCCCCAGTTGAAGCCATGAACACATGGCGAGGTGGGGGCAACAAAGGAGGTGGTTGTGATGTGATGGCGGTGCCTGCAGTATGATGGTGTTGGTGGAAAGGTGCTGGTGGCAGTGGTGGGATAGCGGTGACGGATTGAGGTGACGGTGGTGACATAACAACGGCGGCGTGATAGCAAATGGCGGCAAAGTGGTGGGTATTGGCAACAAGGTGGGGGTAGTGGAGGAGACGCGATGGTGGAGGAGGAGTTGGTGAAGCATGCTTAAATTAATTTTTTTTTATTGAGAATGGTAGAAAAATATTTTACTATAATTTCTTATTATCTTATTATTCTTATATACACACTCACACTCACACCAAATGCTAAAAATCTAATATCAACTAAATTCATACATATTCAAAATGACTAAGCCAACATAAGTATATTAATTCTCAATTTTATTTTCACAATA
>JAODPA010066935.1:0-10743 GCA_025585075.1 Nepenthes mirabilis
GAAGTGCATTCTTTAGGATTCTCTAGGAAATCTTTGGTCTTGTGACCAACATAGGGTTTTTTTTCCCCCTTTTTTATGATTTTAAATCTGAACGAACATTGTCTACCCAACTTGAATGAATGTGCATTTACACCTTTTGAAGGGTTAGTCATTTAAAGATAGAGGCTTGTCCATTTTAAATACTTAGACAAATTATTTGAGTTTGTAATTTTGAGAGCACATTTAGTAAATATTGGCACTTATTTTGTGAAAAAATGGGTGTTTTTATGTTTGTAATTATACATCGTTGTAGAGGTCATTTTTACAAGAAGAAAGTTGTCAATTCAATCACCATCTTGGGTTATTTTCATAATTTTATTAGTACCTTTTTTTTCCACATTTATTATTTAAAAGACACTCCCTTATTTCAAAAGCTAGACAGCCAGCATCAACAATATTACCCACTCTCCATTATATACACCGACTCATTGAACTGAAATAAGTAGGTGAACTTAGTTAATGTTCAATATTGCTGAACTTGAAAAGTAGAGATCCTGAAAGTGCTACGTCTATGGCTAAAAAGTCTGATCTTATATTAAATTGGTCATGTTTTTCTTATGAATTTCGAAGTACTATGATTCTTGATCCTATAATAAAACTACTAAAATTAGGGGTGAACAAAAATGTTTTAAACCACTCAAACTGTCTAAATTAATCCCACTCAAATCGCAAATGACAATTTGTTTTAACTGACGATTAAAAATTTAAACTATAACTTATAATTTAGTTACAAATTATCGTTCAATTAGTACGAAACCAATCTAATGGGAATTGATACTCCAGGCCCACTTGAAGGCCCCATTTCTCTGGAGTTGGACCCTGGTTTAAGAGGTCTGAAAGGTCTAGGTACTAGGGCCCGACCCATGTGGCATAGTGGGCTTAAAGCCCACTTGGGCCCGCAAACTCGAGATGAGCCGTGAACGTGACCATACCTGCAAATATGGCATGCCAGGAGATTAGGTCGCTGACTCTATTAGGCCACCAGAGGGATGATGGCTTGCAACACTCGCCCGGTCACTGCAGATGTGACATCATGGGAGATTAACCAGTGTGCACGTTACATCCCTGGCACAAAGGACTGGGATGGTGGAGTTGGTGGTCGGCTTCCTACATACACCAGTGCCACGTGGACATCTTTCAGATAATGGCTCAACCACTATAAATACGTTAACTGTACATCTAACAAAGAATCCAACATTTTTACCCTTACTTAGCTAATATAGAGAAAAAGAAAGAAGAGAGCGAAGGGCTTGACTACACTCTGTAATCTCTTTATAATCTTCAACAGCATAGTAAAGCTAGTTCTTGGACTACAATCCCGTGATTTTTTCTTCTTATTTATGGGAAGGTTTTTCACATAAAAATTTTGCGTGCATTTATCCTCGTACTCTCTAACTCCCCACAACCAAATCGTGTCCTCGCCCTCAAATGTACATTTCGCTCTTCATGTTGTACGAATCTTGCCCAAAAACGGTCGCAGACTCAGTCAAGTTCTCGTCTGTACAAGCGTGTAAGATCCAGGGAGGCAACATTCGTACTATCTGTGGGAAGCGACTAAAAGTCAACTTTTTATATTTTCTACGGAACATCCAGGAACCTTTCAACACTTTTTTGGAAGTCCAGCATCGTGAATACCAGGGCACAAGCAAGTGCACCTGTCAGGGACGCGGCCTCATATGATAATGGTCCCGCTCCCTGTGCTAGGATAGAGGATTATCCTGATTCAATCGTGCGAGCATTGGCTGCTAGGATGGATGATATGTCCAAAGCCTACCTGACTCTCTACTCTAAAATGGATGAACGGATGAATGGAGTGCCTTCCAAGGCCTCCCAGACAGCGACGTTCCAAAATAGGGGCAAGGGGAAGAAACACCCGAGTAAACAAGCCAGCTAGCGTGAAGTCCCAAGAACTCAAGTTACCTCAAGTAGCAAAGTCCCTCAGAAGCTTGAAGGTCACTTAGGTCCTCAGGTTCAGGAGGAGAGCCTTGAGAGACGTAACCCACGTTATGTTCGTAGCAATCAAGAACGTGTTGTTCATGAGGCAGTTTTGCGAGACAATACACCCCTCAGGGTTAGGGGAGTCCCCGAGCAGCAGGCGGTCCAAGAGCCCTATGAGTTGAGAAATTATCTCAACGAGAAGAAGGTGGCGGCTCCACCCCACGTGGAGGAGAGATTGGAGAAAGTCTGGAACTATGTCTTTGGCAAAAATAATAGAGGGGGAGCTGATCTACTCTGATCCCCGTTCTTAGCGGAGATCAGGATTAAGACACTCCCACCAAAGTTCAAAAGGCCAAATTTCAATATCTATGACGGAAATGTTGACCCGATGGATTATCTAAACCACTTTTGTGAGTACTTGAGTCTCTAAGGGCTAAATATGATAACCATGTGTCAGTGCTTCCTATTGATACTTAAAGAAGACGCGAGAGTGTGGTTCTACGGGCTGTCAGTGGATTCCATTCGTTCTTTTAACGAGCTGGTAGCAGTTTTTCTCTCACAGTTCGCCTCTAGCAGAAGAATAGAAAAGCAGCTCTGGCACCTCATCGCAGTGGAAGCCACAATACTAAAAACTGTTGGATGCTATAGAAAGAGATCGAGGAACTAATAAGGATGGGTCACCTTAACTGCTTCCTGCAGAGACCCAGACAAACTTTCGGAACAGCAGGCAATGTTGAGGCTGACCAACGCAGGAACTGAGTGGTCGTCGGAGTTGTGAACATGATATCAACTCGTCCGACCTGAGAAGACGCTCAGGAGATCATCGCGGCAAAGAGGCCGAGGATAGGAGTTAGGGATGAAGTTATTAGTTTTAGCAATGAGGATATGGTTCATATAACTTTTTCTCACTTCGATCCCCTGGTTGTAATCATACTCGTTTCAGATGGAGCAAATAGCTACCGATTGAAACGAGTTTTTGTTGACAATGAAAGTTATATGAATTTATTTTATCTTGATGCCTATTTTAAATTAGAATTTAAGAGAAGTCAAATAAGAGCGCTAGAGGGACCACTCTACGGACTGGAAGTGAGCCAGTGCCTGTCCAGGGTGTCATCCAATTGGAGGTTACGCTAGAGACGTACCTAAGGGCTGCATCTAAGGTCTACACCTTTCTGGTTGTGGACCTTCCATTAGTTTATAACACAATACTTGGACGTCCTTGTTTGGCCACCTTTAGTACTGTCATTTCTATCCCACATTTGAAGATGAAGTTTTCGATTCCATTTAGAATTGCGGAGGTCTTTGGAGAATAAACTACCGGGCGGATATGTTATTTGTCTCAGGTGACACAGACGCCCCTTCCACAGCCAATCGAAGACCTTGACCTACGAGACAAGGTGACGCTGTAGCAGACAGTCCAGGGAACCAACCGTCCGAGTCCTGCTGGATCCTAAAGATCTAAAAAAATACGTCCAAATAGGAAGCTCGCTGCCAGAGATCGTCCGAGACCAACTTATCAGTTTCTTATAGGAGAACTCGGACGTTTTTGCTTGGGTACCAAGTGACATGTTAGGGATCTCTATTGAAGTAGTGGTTGACAAATTGGGTATAGATCCTCGTCATAGATTTGTCAGGTAAAAACGCAGGAATTATTCAGCAGAGAAGTTGGTGGTCATACGTGAAGAAGTGAAGAAGCTCCTAGATGTTGGATTCATCCTAAAGGTACAGTACCCGGACTGGCTATCAAATGTGGTTATGGTAAAGAAGAATAATTGGAAGTGAAGGATATGCGTGGACTTTACGGACCTTAATAAAGCGTGCCCCAAGGATAACTTCTCTCTCCTCAGAATTGATCAACTTGTGAACTCGACGTCCAATCATGAACTCTTAAACTTCATGGACGCTTACTTGGTTTACAATCAAATAAGGATGAGCCTCGAAGACGAGGAACACACGTCATTCATGACGGATCAAGGGATGTACAGTTACAAAGTGATTCCCTTTAGCCTCAAGAATGCGGGTACAATTTACCAGCGGCTCGTAAATAAAATGTTCGAGGACCAGATCGGTCGGAATGTAAAAGTCTATGTAGATGACATGCTTATTAAAAGCAAAATAAGTGGCCACCACATCCAGAACCTTGCTGAGACCGAGACCTTCAGCGTGCTCAGAACTCACCAGATGAAACTCAACCCAAGCAAGTGTACATTTGGAGTGACGTTTGGAAAGTTCCTGGGCTATATTATTTCACACTGAAGGATCGAAGTTAATTCAGAAAAGATCAATGCCATCCTTGATATGATATCTCCTCAGACAGTAAAGGAAATCCAGAAAATTAATGGACGGGTAGTAGCTCTTTCTCGTTTCTTGGCTAAATCAACTGAGAGGCACCCGCCGTTCTTCAAGACCTTAAGAGGGATGAAGACCAACGACTTTCAGTGGAACAATGATTGTGATGAGGCATTCCGAGGACTCAAAGACTATCTGTCAAACCCTCCACTCTTAGCTTCTCCCCAACGAGGCGAGGAGTTGTATCTATACCTTGCGTTGTCCGACACGGCCTTGAGCTCGGTGTTGGTACGGCAGTAGCATGATAGACAGCAGCCCGTCTATTACGTGAGTAAGATCCTAACTGACGCGGAGACCAGGTACTTGCACACGGAGAAGACTGCTTTGGCGTTGGTATATTCTGCTCAAAAGCTTAGACAGTATTTTTAAGCGCATAAACTGGTGGTCCTGACCGATCAGCCATTGAGAGCTAACTTATAGAAGCCCGAGGTGTCGGGACGACTGGTCAAGTGGATCATTAAGTTGGGTGAGTTCGATATCGAATTCGTCCAATACCAATATTAAAAGGTCAGACTCTCGCAGATTTCTTTGTTGAAACAACGACCTCGGCCCTTGGTGATCCAGACCATCATGGTGTAAACGAGCTAAGTGAAGTAATAATATGGACACTGCATGTGGACAGCTCCTCAATGAAGGATGGCTGTGGAGTTGGCGTTGTGCTACGAACGCCCGAGGTATCAGAGATAAAGTATTCAATGACCCTGGGATTCTCGATCGCAAACAACGCCGTGGAGTATGAAGTATTGCTAGCAGGACTCCGATTAGTCAAGGAATGCTCAGCGAAAAATCTGGTTGTCTACAGCAACTTTGAGTTAGTAGTCAACCAAGTCCGCAAACATTTCGAGATTAATAGCCCACAACTCTCAAATCCTCTCGAAGGTCAAGAGTGTGACCGCGGACTTTGAGAAGGTTGAATTTGTCCATATCCCAAGGGAAGAGAATGGGAAGGCCGACATATTGGTGAGAGTAGCAACTTCCGAAGAGCCATAGCAATATACCCAATGAATGCGAGAAGTTCTGAGCAAGCCAAGCATTAAGGACCCCGAACCAGAAGTGATGCAAGTCTCGAGCAGTAGCACTTGGATGACTCCGTACTTAAGGTATCCGTCCGAGAAAAAATTACCTGAGGATGCGGACGCAACCAAGAAGTTAAAAAAGATAGCGGGTTGGTACACTATTATGGGCGGTCAATTGTACCAACGATGGTTTTCGACCCCTTACTTGAGGTGTCTCACTCCCGAGGAGGCAAAATACGCCTTCCAAGAAGTACACCTCGAGATCTATGGATCCCACATTGGGAAAAAGAACCTAGCCTTCAAGCTCATGAGATAGGGGTACTATTGGCCAACCATGAAATACGACGCCATAGACTTTATACACAAATGTAAAAACTGTCAAATCCACGGCAACGTGACTCACCAACCCCACACCGAGCTCCGAGCACTACAATCACCATGGCCCTTTTCCCAATAGGGGCTTGACATCCTCGAACCACTTTCACTGGTGACTAGACAAAGAAAATTCCTGTTCGTTGGAATTGATTACTTTACCAAATGGGTCTAAGCAGTGCCACTAGGAAAGATTACAGAGCAGAACATAATTTAATTTGTTCGGTAAAATATTATGTGCAGGTTTGGGATTTCCTAGTGCATCGTGATTGATAATGAGACCCAATTCACTGGGAAGTAATTCACCAAGTACTACACCAACCTGAGGATCGAGTTGGTCCATGCATCAGTCACATACTTGCAGAGTAACAGATAAGTGGAGGTCATGAACCGCACGATCTTACATGGACTCAAGACAAAGCTAGAGCACTCCGAGGTTCATGGGTGCACGAGCTGTTATCCGTCCTCTGATCGTACAGAACAACTCCGACGGAACCCACAAGAGAGATGCCATTCAGCCTGTGTTATGGGGTAGAGGCAGTTATTCCAGTGGAGGTCGGACTTCCAAGTCTTCAGGTAGAATGTTTCAGTTCGAGCGACAATAGTCAAAGACTTCGAAAGAGTCTTGATATACTCAAGGAAGTCCGAGATCAGGTGAGATTGAGGACAGTGGCATACCAACAAAGGGTTACTCGATATTACAATAAGAAGGTGAAGGCGCAGCAGTTCGGGATAGTGGACCTAGTACTGAGAAGCATAGATGCCACGAGCAAAAAACACCAGTCAGAATAAATTCTCCCCAAACTGAAAAGGGCTTGTCCTAGTCTCTTCTGTCATTCGAAATGGGGCCTACAAGTTGCGCACCTAGGAAAGTAGGTTGGTCCCTCAAATATGGAACGTCACACACCTCAAAAAGTATTATCAATAAATGTATAAATGTCCAGGTAAGACGAAACGCATCATTCAATGTGTTTGTAACACGTTTCATTGACGTAATAAAATTCCCTGTCTTTTATTTCTAGTCTTGCATATCATTGAATGTTGCATGTCATCTCATTAACTTACAGGATCGAGATTGCTCCTAAGTCAAGCGAAAGCAACCCTTTCACTTGCCCTAAAACTCGACAATGTTCGAGCGGCCCAAGAGGTGTACCTAAAAACTCGGCAATATCCGAGCGATCGAAGAGGTCGGAATAAAATTTGGCCATGGTGCCAAGCAACCCCGGAGGTTAAACTTGAAATTTATGAGGGACAAAGTAGCAAGCATGCAGCGACCCTAGAGGTAGCATATTCAGCTTAAGATGATCAAAAAGTTCAAACGTTAAGTCGATAAAAGACTGAATCTCTTTAAAAGGCACGTCATAAAAGAACTAAGCACTCGAACAATCTGAGTAAGGCAAACAACTTATTTGCACTAAAAAGATATGAATTTTATTCACGTAAAGGGTTTGTGTACAATAGAGTACATAATGATAAAGAAAAAAAATGTGACAGTATATACAACAAAACACATTAGGGGGTAGGCGGTCTCGGCCTATTCGATGATTCTGATCAACCAGAGGACTCTGGCCGGCTAGACGACCCTGACTGTGAAGACTTAGAAGATCTCCAACGTGTTGGGAGACCAACCAAGTCATTCCTATGTTAGGCGCTCGAGTTCCTTGGGTCAAAGAGAGTAGTGGGAAATCTTGGGACCAAAAGCTTCATGACATTGTTGCACATCTTCACAGCCTCCCAATACTTGCGCTCTAGAGTTGGGCCAATGTCCTCGGGCTTCATTGAGGTCCTAAGTTCTTGTTCCAACAAGAGGTTCCGTCCGCGGAGCACAATATACATTCTCTCTTGTTCCTTCAATTCGCGTTTGAGCATAGAGTTGCGGCTCTCTGTTTCGACAAGCTTGGACTCTAAACTTTGGACATGTTCCCCCAGAACCCTGGAAGCTTCCAGCTTCGCGTATGCTTAGACGACCTCACTGATAATTGAGCCAAGGCCGCCTACCATGTCCTGAAGCTGCAAAGACAAAACAAGTTAGGCGAGTACAGATAAAAGAAGATAAAATCAGAAAGTGATCGGTAAATACCTTGGTCACAGCGAAACTTCCTGAGGTGCTCTCCCCCGTGGGAGCCTCTGGCTCCTTGGACCCAATGGCCGCAGCCTCCTGCACCACAGAAACCTTGGTCCCGATCTCAGGCGCAAAGCTAGCTTCAACCAAGATTGGGGGCTCGAAAGGTTCAGATGGATCCTCGGCCCCAATCTCCATTTCAGCTGCATGTGAAGACCTTTCGCCATCCTCGGTCGGGGGCTCCTCAGGAGCGGTAGACGGTGTCATTATTGGACTAAAAATTTGGATTGCAAGGCATGGAAGCTCAAAAGTCCCCGCAGCTGATGACTCCGCGACACGACCTCCCTCGGCCTCAGCAGCTTCAGTGGTCATCATCTTAATCATCATCATCGCTGCATCCTCGGCTTGGGCCCCCTCAGCCTCCCTCGCTACCTCCCTCTCAGTGATGTCCTTGGATAGGTTATCAGTCCATTCCGAGGCCTCACCAGTAAAGATGGAGGGAAGATCAAGTATAGGTTCTTCAATGGAAGGCTGGGCAACAAGAATGCTCGCGGGCTACCCAGCAGGATCAGAGGGATGCCCCAAGGACTCAATGACCACAAGAGGTCCGACGTCTTCATCCCCTTGGATTGGTGTCATAGACGAGGGTCTCGGCCTCCTTGCGAGAGGCGCCGTATCTATATGCTCATCATCGGACGAGGAGTAATCAACAATGGTCACCGAACGCTTTGAAGCTTCTGTCCGACGACTTTTCCTTGGCCGCTCGGACGACTCCTCAATCCTTAAAGGCATCTCCTTTTTCCTCAACTTCTTTCTCTTCTTCATTACAGCAGCACCAGCAACAGTAGTAGGGGCATCAGAGTCCTCATCACGAGTCCCCCACATGGCCTTTTCTAAGTTCTCTCGTCGTAACCAGATATTTTGCTTATTTTCGTTGAATGTGCCAATGTTGGCCAGCACCAAGTCCACGACATCCTGGGAAACCTCCCTCTCATTTGCAGAAGAGTCTGCATCCACATTACCCCAAGCATTGGAAAGAGCCCAAGTCTCTTGGACCCCCAGAAAAAAAACTTATCCTTTTACCTTTTGATAGAATTTGGATTCCCGCCACTCATAACAGTAAAATCGGGATGTAGAGTGGCAACAATCCAGTCTAAATTATGGGAGAAGCGAAATATCATCTTCACCATTACAGTTTCAAGAATTTTATCATGACAACGAGCAAAAACGCAAAGCAAAACAAGGTACCTGATGACGTTAGGCTATAACCTAGCAAACGGAACCTTGAGTGCCTTCATGATGAGATAGAGCTCCGGAGGGACAGGAAAGTGAAGCCCACCCTTGAGGTGGACTTTGTAGGTGGTGATGAAGCCATTCAGTGGATTGTAAGCCCTCTCATGGGGTTCTGGAACCACAATGGCCATCGACTCAGGAATCCCTTATTTGGTATGAATGGCTTCGAGTATGCCCAGAGAGACAAAGGAGACGATATCTTTATTCCCAGGTGCCATTGAAACCCAAAGAGAAAACGTAGAAGACATAGAGAGGAAAGGAAAGTTTGGAACGAGAACAACTAAGGGTTTGGGAGAGAAATTTCTTAAGTTGTGTGAATGAAAACGAAAATAAAAGTAAAAAAGGTATTTGAAATTGACAGAAAAGCAAAAGGCGCGCGCACCATCATTGCCTCTACCACGTGCCAATTTCTTATATGCTATCGGCGGTAGTGGGCCTTGTCTTCTCGAGGCAACGTCAATCAAATTAATGCGCATTTAATGCGCCTTAATGGCCCAAATGGCAATGCAGGCCGGGTGCTCGGACTCTAAAGAGGGTTCCCGGACATATCTTCTTCAGAGCTTTTGATCCTCAAAATGCCCAAGGATATTTCTAGGAGCCTGAGGACATCAGCATACAGTGCGCAGCAGTGACTAGAGCCTCAAAGTTCCTCAGGCATTTTAGGCCAGATGCAGGCCATGGCATGCTCTCGGTCATTCTGATCAGTATGCCTAGACTACTACTCCCCATCATGTCTGTGGACATCAGTAAGAGAAGGAAGCAAGCGCCAACATCCAGCGAAGGCACGAGCAGACTTCCAATAGAAAGGCCCTTCACGCAAAAATTGTTTGCGTCCAATGGACATACCAAAGGGTTGAGGCCCTCAGACCCTTTGACATGGAGGCTAGTGATGAGTATTGATAATCCAAACCCACTTGAAGGACCCATTCTCCTATAGTTAGACCCTGGCCCAAAAGGCTCGAAAGGTCTAGGTACCAGGGGCTGACCCATGTAGCATAGTGGGCTTAAAGCCCACTTGAGCCCGCGAAATTGAGATGGGCCGCGGACATGACCATACTTGCAAAGATGGTGTGTCAAGAGATTAGGTTGCTGACCCTGTCAGGCCACCAGAGGGATGATAGCCTGCAACACCTGCCCGGTCACTGCGAATGTGACATCACAAGAGATTAACCAGCATGCACGCCACATCCCTGACACAGAGGATTGGGTTGGTGGAGCTGGTGGCCAACTTCCTACATACGTCGGCACCATGTGGACATCTCTCAAATGATGACTCAATCACTATAAATATTTAACTGTGCACTTAATAAAGGATTCAGCATTTTTATCCTTACTTAGCTAATATAGAGAAAAAGAAAGAAGAGAGAGAAGGGCTTGAGCACAGTATGTAATCTCTTTGTAATCTTCAACGGCATAGTAAAGTTAATTCTCATATTAAAATTTTGTGGTTTTTCCTTCTCATTTACGGGAAGGTTTTCCATGTAAAAACTCTGCATGCCTTTGTAATCGTACTCTCTAACTCTTCACAACCAAATTGTGTTATCGTCCTCAAACGTACATTTTGCTCTTCACATTGTATGGATATTGCTTGAGAATGGTCACAGACTCCGTCAAATTTTCGTCCATACAATTGTGTAAAATCTGAGGGCACAACAGAACCTATTTTTAGTCATA